>JARVGV010000474.1:21492964-21505947 GCA_031762435.1 Hypsolebias longignatus
ATTATTATTATTATTATTATTATTATTATTATTATTATTAAGGTGACTGACTTCAGATTTGTTGTATTCAACAGCCTCAGCTATTCATCCTGACTCTGAGAAGACACGCTCAGTCTGTTTGTGGGTCAAAGCTCCAGCTCATCTTTTAAATTTTTAAATTGAAAAATAAATTACTTTTAATGTCTTCATTCATCCATTCAACCTGTATTTAACCGTCCCTGTGAGGCTCTGTATTCAGATCTGTCTAAAAGATTAAGGTGACTTTATACTATCTTATCTCTAGCTTTATCTTTATCTAAACTCTAATCTGTATTATTATTTTTTCCAGCATGTTCAGGCTGCTGTTGTTACACCATATTAATTTAAATTATTAGTGTTTAGCGTATATCTTAGTGTATGTCTTAGATCTTTATATAATGTTTCTTTTTACACTTTATATTTTTGCTATTGTTGGGTATAACTGGGATTCTGAGTACATAATTTTGTTCCACCTCCTGTACCACATGAATGACAATAAAATTGACTTAAACTTGAACTTGTAATCTTTTTCCTCCCTTTCTTCTTTGTCTGTTTCTCCATCTGCTCTGTGCCAATCGCTCAGACCCACATGGTCCATCATTCACCATCGGTAAGGCCATCTGGCTGCTGTGGGGCCTGGTGTTCAACAACTCTGTGCCTGTGCAGAACCCGAGAGGCACCACCAGTAAATTCATTGTGTCCGTCTGGGCCTTCTTCGCTGTCATCTTCCTGGCCTCCTACACTGCCAACCTGGCTGCCTTCATGATCCAGGAAGAGTTTGTGGACCAAGTCACTGGACTGTCCGACAAAAAGGTGGGGTTACACAAGTATGAACACACACACACACACAAACACACACATGCAGAGGAAACTAAACACATTTGCAGTCAGGTTGCTCTTGTAATGGATGCCAGGCCTGCGGCCAGACAAGACTCTCTGGGGAGTGCCCTCGGGCTTCACAGACCAAACCCAGTGGCCGAAGCTGTCACCTCACTAACGCTGCCAGCACAGTAGACCTACGCACACACACACACACAGGCTGCAGAGATCAAAGGCGTGTGTGTGCCGTTTGCAGAGCCTGGCAGTGTCAGCAGAACCCCAGCCAGTCTTACACTAGACTGGATACACAATGATGATGACTGATGAGTCCTCTCTGCTGTCTCCCCCTTCTCCTTTTTCCTCTGTCTCCTCTTGTCACTTTACTCTCTTCCTGCCCTCCTCCTCTGAGCACCTCCTCCACTTTTACTTTTATTTTGGGTTTTCATCTCTGCTCTGGCTTCATTTTTCTCTCTTCATTTTATTCCATCTGCTGTCACTCGCTCCTCCTTTTAACTTGCGTCTTTTCTTTCCGTGCTCCCGTCACACGTTATCATCGCCCTTTTTAATTAACTGACACCCTTTTTTTCATTGTTTTTACCTCCCCACAGTTCCAGAGTCCATACTCGTACTCCCCACCGTTCCGCTTTGGGACGGTTCCCAACGGCAGCACCGAGCGCAACATCAGGAAGAACTATCCGGACATGCATCAGTACATGACCAAATACCACCAGAGCGGCGTCCAGGATGCATTGGTCAGCCTCAAGACAGGGTAAAGTAAACGTGTCAAGCCTACTCGCATCATGCGCACACCTGAGGGTGCGGTTTCTGCAGACAGCACATATGTTTAAGGACATGGGAAAATAAACAAAACGGACTTTTGCAGCACACAGAAAGCCAACCCTATGGCGACCGGCGCTAGCTCCTGCTAAAAAGCTGTAATCGCTCTGTGGAGTGTTTCTGTCTGTGACAGTAACACACACGCACACACCTACACACACCATTTGCAAGTGCTCATTATAGTTTTGTGTTGCTGCTGGAAACAAAAGGAAGCTGCCAAAACAAAGAAACTATAATTTGCTTGGGAATTATCTACCTTTTTTTCCCCTTCTGCACTCAAAAAAAGTCAGCACAGCTTTTAATGTGCTCTGTTATTTTATGAGCTATCTATGGATGGATGGATGGATCCGTTGTAAAGTATTTTAGCAATATACAATTTTAAATTTTGCTTTTACATTAATTACCATACTTTCTGCCGTACACGTTGTGACATCGTATAAGTTGCATCAGAACAAATGTGTCTAACAAAGTGGAAAAAAAACATAAATACATGGCTTTCTCGTTTACATCACATCTATTATGCGTTACAGCTGAACAACTGGAAATGTGGGCTGGCGTTGTGCCAAAAATCTATTGTTTCCAAAATTTTCCTACAGGAGCTTGCACGGGAGGACTTTAACAATAATTTAACAAGATTTAGACTTTTAAAAAAGTATTTGTTTGCTCGAAATTATAGTACAGGTATGTCTCATTTTAACTTTTCCTTAATAAATGTGCTATATAAGTCAAATCAGCTGCATTTCAAAAACTGATTTGCAGAAGCGGGAGAGCGCAGAGGGAGGACTCGCTGTGCATCTCGTCAAAATTTAACAAGAATAACACCTAAAAACAATTATTTGTTTTCTTTATTAACCTTTATTTAACCAGGCAAATCACAATGAGATCCCAGATCTCTGTTGCATGGGAGACCTGGGCAGCCTAACAATCACCTTTTTGATCTGTGGGAGGAAACCAGAGTACCCGGAGAAAAACCCATGCAAGCATGAGAAGAACATGAGAACTCCACACAGAAAGACCCCAGGTCCATCTGGGGATTGAACCCAGGACCTTCTTGATGTGAGGCAACAGTGCTAACCACTGAGCCATGTTTGCTCAACATTACAGCAAAGGTGTGTCTCAGTTGAACTTTTCATTAATAAATGCACATTAATGCAGCTGATTTGACGTTTGCTCCAGGAGTTCCGGAGCGAGACGAAGGTGGTTCACTGTGGCAAGCCAAGTGTCTCATTAATAGCCACTTTTACCTATTAATGAGACACTTGGCTTGCCATATTAGTCAAGTGCCCTGTAGCAGCTGAAAATGGTAATGTTTAACATTTTCCATGTCAGAATGAAAGAAATCATCAGATCTCAGCCAAAAAATGGGTTTTAAATATGGAGGGAAATGTAAATAAGTCACTTTGCCGTATAAGTCGCAGAGCATGCAAATTTATGCAAAAGCTGTGACTTATACAGCGAAAATTATGGTACTTTATTGATCCTGCATGCCTAATGGGCGAGGTTTGTTTCTAAAGTTTCATATATTAGGTTTGTTTATACAACATCAAAACTTTATAATGAACATGTCTGGCAGAGTCATCAATATTCCAGCAATTTCATAAGCACAGTTTGTTGCAGGAAGAAAATTTGAGCACGTTTCGGTGGCACAAAATAAGCAAACCCATTGCTTTCTGTACTTAAATCAATTTATATTGTTTTCCAATGCTGCACATCATAAAACGAATAGAAAGTAGTTGCAGCAGCAGATAAAACACGCATTCATTAAATATGTGCCCTTTGGATGAATTTAAAGTGTTTTACATTCATGCATACATATTTTAAATAGAAGGCTGTAGGGTGTATTCATTCAGTTACAGAAAACCATATATATATATAAAAAAAAAAAAGTCCTAATAGAGGTTTTTTTTTTTCTGTTACACTGAAAGGTTTGAATAGTTTTCTGTGTTTCAGACTCTACTGGGAGACTTCCATGTCTGATATGAATTGTTTTCTTATTACTTTTTGACAACTTAATAACAAAAGCTGCAGGTAAAACTGTAACAGATCTGTGTAAACAAAGGCATCTCATTTCAACAAACATACATACACTTTAAAGTGTCTATAGCCCTTATCAGATTTGTGTGAAAAATATCAGCTCAGTGAATATAGAGCGATACGAGACTCTATCTGAGACTGCTTTTAAAGGCAGAAGACTTTATCTGCAGCTGGATCAGCCGTGAGCACTTTGTTTTTAATCGTTGAAGCCTGCTGAGTCCAGCTTCACATAAATCACAGGAATATTTCATGAACCAGAGGACAGATTTTAATGAAACTATCAGAAAACAGTTGTTTGATATGTATCTGCGTTTGATTAACAGAGAAGGCAACACCATTGAATATGGATGCCACAGTGACTTAGCAAACATAAAAATAGCTATAACCCAACCAATGTTTATAGCTACTCGTAAAATTTGATGCAGGAGTAGCTTTGAGTCATTCCCCATCAATGTTCTGAGCTGTAACTGATCTTGCAATGTTAGTTTCAGGGGATAATTGTTAGATGTACGTCTACAACGTGTTAACATTTGGAATACACCCAATTCAAGATGGCTGCTACAGCTTATTGACTTTAACAAACACCAAAATGACTACTAGGGGTGGGTGTGGGGTTGAACATACAACAGAAAAAAAATACAAAACATAGAACAAACCCCACTCCTTCGCTCCTGCACTGGATCAGTCACGGACGAATTAACTAGGCACTGACAAGTTTTCCACATACAAAACAAAAGGCTGCCGAGTGTCCCAAAATCTTTTGACAAAACCCTTCAGGGAATGTTTGATTTTTTTTCCAAATGATGATGAAACATTGCTTTTCTTCTCCAATAAACATATGCTGGGGTGTGTGGGTCCTTACAATTGCACAAAACAAGTCTTCTTGCCAAGCGAGAGCCAAAAGCATCCGCATCCTTCTTGTACTTGCTGAAGAATGTATGCACAGGAACCACTTTAAACAGTGAGATGTACTATGGTGATGGGTGAACAGTTTTTCCACATATCCCAGAGAAGGTGTCAAAATTAGATTGCCAAAAGGTCTACAGTTTGGGACAGGTTCATAATGTATGCAGGAGCATAGCTGGAGTTTGTTTACAACGATTACATGCGGGGTCCAGGTCGGCTTTGATCTTGGACCAGTGCAGTTGGTGCACCACCTTGAATTGAATTACAGCGTCTCAGACAGATTGAAGATGAATAAATGCTGTTAAGGATCCTTCTCCAGATTGAGTCAGATATGGATTCCTCCAGGTCCATTTCCCATTTCAGTTTAAGGGAGTCCAGACTGGACTCATGTTATGAACCGAGCAGTGTATAGATCTTGCTGAGGGTTGGTATCACAACTGCATTCCAAAATCTTAGCCACAACATGTTTAGAGGGATACAAAAGAAAACAATCAAAGTTAGACCTCACAAAATGTCACAGCTGCAAATATCTGAAGAACTGTGACTTTTGAATACAGTATTAAACGTCTGTACCAGCTGCTCAAAAGAGGCAAATCTACCATCAACATAGAGATCATATAAAATTCTGGGTCTTTAATAAACCTTTTTTTTTTTTAAGTCTTACCCATGAAAATCTTTAAACATTAAAGGAGACACATGGGGGGGGGCACGGTGGCACAACCGGCAGACCTGTTGCCTCTCAGCGAGCAGGTCCCTGGTTCAAATCCCCGGCCTTTCTGGGTGGAGTTTGCATGTTCTCTCCATACATGCGTGGGTTTCCTCCAGGTACTCCAGTTTCCTCTCACACACCAAAAACGCATGTTAGTCTGACTGGTGACTCTAAATTGTCTCTAGGTGTGAGTGAGAGAGTGAATGGTTGTTTGTCTCGTTTGTCTCTGTGTGGCTCTGTGATGGACTTGCGACCTGTCCAGGGTGTACCCCGCCCCTTGCACAGTGACCGCTGAACATGGGCACCAGCGACCCCCATGACCCAAAATGGAAGAAGCAGGTAAAAGATAATGGATGGATGGATGGACATTTGGGGGGGAGATTACCAAGTTAATATTTAGAACGAGTAAGATAATTATTTTTTCTGTCATAGATAATATTGACTCAAGACCTTCTACTAAAATATGGCTCATCCATGGGTATATGTTTTGTACTGTTAGAAAAATGGAATTACAAAAAGTGAATGAATCAGTCAGTGAATGCTTTTTTCCTTCTCCTCTTGTGCATTTTCGGAGGAACTGAGGTGTTTCTGTCTACTTCGTAAATTGCAGCCTTTATTGTTGATCGTTCCGCTCTAAACCTGCTCAATGAGTGCATACAGTGCCGTGTTAAAATCGTCTGGACATGGTGTGCATGTGTGTTTGTACAGTTAGAGGATGGATTGACCCAGAAAATGTGAGAAAATGGGCAAACGTGACTTCATTGTGCCAACAGTTCTTCAGGAGCATTTACTGTGACTGTTCTCTGGAGAAAGTTGCTGCTTCCCTTTTCTCTCTCTCTCTCTCTCTCTGCTTGCCTACATGTTACATTTCCAAGTAATAAAGCAAATATGTTTGGATACTTTTAGCATTTATATGAACCCAAAAACAGTCTAGAAGCCTCACCCTTCATTTAACAAGTGCTGCAAAAGAAATACAGCCATTTTCATTTCATACTTGTTTTTTATTTTACCATATATTTTGCATCCTTGACAGTCTAGGCTGACAGACTTTCACACACGTTTATCTCACACCCTTTTCCTTGTACTTCACACTTTGAAACACACCAAAATACAAGAAAGGATATGTTCCTTCCTTTTTTTAAACAGTACAGAGGTCACAAGTTTTCATAATGAGATCCAAGTTGTTCAACGTAATTAACTTGTATTGAAACTACATTACACACAGTACAAACACGTCCATTTACTTTCCTTTATATTGCTGTTTTTAATCACTACCACCTTAAAGCATAATTTATCTAATTTAGAGGTAAAAATGTATCAACCCAGTTCAGAAAGTTTTTATTTTTTGATACAGTTTAACCATTCCATAATAGAAGCTAGAACAATGACAATAAATAGTTGTATGACTTTACATTAGAAGTAGCCTGACCAACAGCCCTCCTTGTGTGAATAGAGCACGCGCCACATTTTTCACGAAATCCTTCTGACTGCAAAAAGTTCATAATGCAAAACCCCATCAATGTTGTCAGAGGACAAAGGGGTGCAGTTCCTGCAGGTAAGGGGAGTTTCACTTGGGGACAATTTGAGGTCACCGATTGGTTAGTTGTTGACAAGCCTGCTGGATTGATTGACAGGTGGTGTTAAGGATCCAACTAATGCAAAAAAAAAAAAAAAATCATAGATTCTACTGGTCCATTTAAGAGTGTCATAATTTATTCCATATTTATTACAAATGTATTTAATATTTTGGTGAATCTATAGTTTGATAACTGTTTCTTTACAAAATCGTAATGAGGGTTTCTTAATTTTTCAGCGGTGCTGAATTTAAGAGTGCTTGAGCACCATCAAAAGAGGCTAAAATCGTCACTGCCTTCCAAATAAATTATTCCAGAAAGGCTGACGTAGCATCATGAACTTGCAGGAGCAACACAGTGAGCTAAAAAAAAAAAAAAATCACAGAGAACCAGACTAGGCAAAAAGCCTTGTAATGCCAAACTGAAGGTGTACAGAATTTAAATACCAGGGCTGATGAACATCTGGACTAATGTCGAACAAGAATAACTGAGTGTAGGCGTATAAAGTAGATGAAAAGAAGAAAATGACTCAGAGAGAAGTAGAAAGTGGCTCAGAGGAACACGTGGAATTCAAAACTAAACACAAAGGAGATGTTATGTTCACCTGCATGAAGGTGTTAATTAGAGGGGAGAACAACAGACTATCAGGCTTGATGCTCCACTGAAGGGTTGAGAAAGCTGGAACCTGAGACCTTCTCCTCTGTTCAAAGTTGTTTTTTTCCTCATTTGACTTCCTTTACCCACTCCCAAACCGGCTAGCCTTCTTCAACATCCTGGTTCTCAAAAGCATGCATGTTATCCTTGAGGTGTAAGTGTATGGCTGGCTTTTCTGTGTTGAGCCATGCATCTGTGGAGAGACTGTTGAGTTTCTCCAATACAGAGGTCTGAACATTTCTTGCTGCACAGAATTGCAGACACCACACCGCTCAGTTTGGGTAAGGGGGTTTTGTCATTAGAATGGACCAGCCCACAACAGTGTCTGAGACAACCGTCACTGTTTAGAATGATTATTGCTTCTTTTCCTACCAGACAACAGGGTACTGGAGAGCCCTCATGCCCTGAATGGGTGCACACAGCTGGGTTTGTCATGGATTCCTGGGGCAGTGGAAGATGATGTGCCTATCTGTGATGTCCCTGGAGGACATAGAAGATACCTACATTATTGGATTCATGATAACAGGGTTTCTGCTTTTTGAAATCAGATAATACCTAGGATATTGACAAATTAGGAAGACATTGGTAGCAATTGGTCCATGGTAAAGCTGCCAGCCTTATGTGAAGGATTCATTTATGCCTTGAGCTCACAGACTCATATCCATAACAAGCTCAACTGCAAGCTGGACATGATTTCTGAGAATCGTAGGCCACTTGCAGTTCCTTGAACTCGCCAGAATGATGGATTCAACCTTGGAGAAAGCTAATGAGCACGGACCGGGTGGAATGTCCACAAATCCGTCTGTATGGATTCGTCATTGAGTGTACCAGCAGAACTTGAAGGCAGAAAGAAATCAAAGTTTGCCTGCCCAAAACAATTGTTGTTTACCTGAATTTGGCCTCCCCACTGGCCTTGGACAAGCCAACTTATCTCAATTGCTCCTGGAGGATGCTTAAACTAGGAGGTCTGCCCCCTTCCCCCTTCCCGAGGACATTGGTGATCTTATCAGAATTGTGATTCTGATAGACACTGTACCATCTTGTCAGAACTTTGGAACTTTCTTGAGTGTCTATGGACAACTCACTGCTTTTGTTGACCTTTATGCATGAATCTATTAAGATGACACTGTATGTTGCTGTTTTATGTTGCAAGGTCTTTTTAGCATTTTTTTTACACTGTGCCCCAGCCAGGACATTGCGTGAGACATTTTTTTTTTTTTGGCTTCCGCCACCTTCGTGTTCTCTTTTCTCATCTGCCTGTATCTTGTATGTAATTTTAAATGAGTCTACGAGGCTCAATGGAACCTAACATGTATAAGTCTAATAATAAATAATAATAACAATAATAATAATAATAATTAATATGTCTCCAACAAAGTTGTCAGGTCCTCTTGATGGTTTTGTTGTGTTGAAATGTTTCATCTTTCTTCCAAAAATACTTCATCTATCTGAGCCAAAACAAACTCAGTCCCATAAGTGGCTTACCGGTACTCACATAGCGGGCCAACCAATTTGATGGTGATAACATAGTTTCTGGAGTCTGCCTTCTCCCCCATCTACTCCTCTAAGGCTGCCATGGCCATATTGGTTCAAAACCAGGAACCATCTTATCAGCATTAAACTGGTTGGCCATAAAACACATGTGAGTGTGCTACTTATGGGAATGAGTTTGTTGTGGCTCCTCGGACTGACAAAGTCTTGTGGATAAAAGACGAAACGTCTCAACAAAAAAAGAAACCATCCAAAGGACCCAACTTAACTTTGTTGGGTATTTTTTACCTGGCTTATTGAGCTTGCGCGATGATATAATGTCTTCTATATTAGATTTCAGAATCTTGAAGCCAAAACTGTTCAGTGTACATGAAAAGAAAAAAACAATTCCAATTGTTTTTCTTCTCTTGTTCTTCTATATTTAATGTGTCTGTACTGCTCATTTTGACCATGTAAACTGTTGAGACGTTCTGAGTCTGTTTTTCTCTCAGAGCTGACACTGTTTGTTTCGTTTACAGAAAACTGGATGCGTTCATTTATGATGCTGCAGTCTTGAATTATATGGCGGGCAGGGATGATGGCTGCAAGTTGGTGACGATCGGTAGTGGCTACATCTTTGCCACCACAGGTTATGGAATAGCTCTTCAGAAAGGCTCCTACTGGAAACGTTTAGTTGACCTAGCCATACTCAGCATCATAGGAGACGGTAAGTCATTTAGCATCATTTAAAATTTTAAAGCTATTGCAGGCTTTTAATGTCAACACTTTTACAGTTTATTTATTTATTTATTTATTTATTTTTGGTTTCCTCTCCAACAAACCTCCCTTTTCTCCTCCATTCCTCTTTTAGAAAGCTATCAGGAGCTAGTCTTAACACTCCATTTCATCATCATTACTCTGAGTGTGTGTTTCTGTGTGTGTCTGTGTGCGTGTGTCCACCATGTCCTGTTATGTTTACTCCTCCAGATTGTTCTGAATAATAAGCTGTGAGATGGAGCGAATGGAGGAAAATAAGAGACAATCAGCCGGCACAAAATCAAACAGCTGAAACAACTAAAGTGATTTGCTTCACTTACAACTTTTTTTTTTTTAGGCCAAAACACCTTCTAGGCAAATCATATGCAAACACCATGATAACAATAATTTCAATCTTTCCTCATCACAAAAAAAAAAAAAAAAAAAAGTATTTTTAGCTACTCTACCACCTGTTTACTTTACATTACTACTTGCACTGTAAGTAGTGGGCAAAAATTAAATAATAATAATAAAAAACTAGACAATTATAAAACAACTCCAATTGGAGGAAGGTGCATATTCACTTTATTTGTCTCATATATTTTTGATTTGCTCAATATTTAAAGTTTTGCATTAACTTTTGTTTGCCTGCTTTGCTGTTTAATTTTTTTATTTATTTATCTATTTTGAGAAAAAGCTGAATTCTTTGCAGCAAATGTCTTTAATGTAATACTTTTTTATTTTAAGTGACTTAAAACAAGAATATTAAAAAAAGAACCTAAGGTGGAAATGATAGTAATATGTCTGAGAGACTTTTTGCAACAATTTACTGCTTCACTTCTTACCTTTCCTCCCTTTCATTTTTTTTTCTTTCTTCCTACTGCAATGGTACCCAACACTGGTCCTTGAGGAACACCATCCTGCATGTTTTAGCTATTTACAGCTCCACCACACCTAATTCACTGATTTAATTACTTCATCAAGTTTTGCACAAGCCTGTTAATCACCCATTTATTAAAATCAGGTGTGTTGGAGCAGAGAAACAACTAAAACATGCAGGATGGTGTTCCTCAAGGACCAGGATTGGGAACCCCTGTTTTAAAATGGAGCCTCTTTCTTTTTCTTTTTTTCTTTTTCCCCCCATTAATCAGTTTCTGTTCCTTTGCTCTTCACATCCTTTCTCATGCTGTCATTTGTAAGTGTATTTCCTTTGTCTGTTTGCTTCCAACAGGTGAGATGGAGGAGTTGGAGGCACAGTGGCTAACTGGGATATGCCACAATGAAAAGAACGAGGTGATGTCCAGTCAGCTGGACGTGGACAACATGGCAGGTGTCTTCTATATGCTGGCTACAGCCATGGGCCTCTCTATCCTCACCTTCATCTCTGAGCACCTTTTCTACTGGAGGCTGAGATACTGCTTCACGGGGGTCTGCTCTGGAAGGCCAGGCATGCTCTTCACTATCAGCAGGGTGAGGAGAAGGAAACAACCTTTTCTTCTGCATGAGCCGTTTTCTGGAATTCAGCCTGTGTTTGACAACCTTGAGTTGTTCCAGATTTGGTGTGCAGGGGGTGGGCTGCTTTCACCAATTTGAATTTGCTGCACTCAACGCCATTTCCTTATCAAAACACCATCGCCTAAAGTGCATCAACTCTGCTTTACAGCATTGATTCAGGCTGTGAGGCACCGAAGCCTGGTGCAACACTAATTTCAGGACAGGGGAAGGAAATGCTGGTCAAAATATATTGACACTATAGAACAGCGGATCTACAGACTACTGTGTAAAATGAAATGACTATTGGTTTTGCTCATGGTTAAAAATCTGATGCAAGAAAACAACAAAATGCAGCACTTTAATGCAACAATACAGTTTTTTTTCTTTCTTCTTTTGAATCATTTGCTTTATCCTACAAAGGGCTAGCTTGTTGTGTAAGCATTTAAAATATGTGCAACTTGGCTGAAAACCTACATTTACATGAAAACCTACACCCAGAACAATTCAGAAACATTCAGACGATTAAACCTCTGGAAGCAGAACTACAGTCTCATCCTCAAAAACCCAACTGTGTAGCAGTTTTCTACACATAAATCTTTTTTTACTATATTTACATTAGTTTTCTGTCATTTGTAAGTGCACCACATGAACAGAGTTCAGAGAAAATTCATGTTGAATATGAAACTTTTTATGCTTTGCACTGTTTTGGTTGAAATCAACACCTGTGGGAGCATTTAAATCCCCTCTGGACCTTAAAGAACACTTTGTACCTGTTTGGAGCATTTAGGAGGCGGAGCCGACACAAACAATTGTTTCTGAATGCAGTTTGCTTTTTACAGCCTGATGAAAAATACAGTTCTATCACTGATCCAGAACTGAAAAGTTACATGGGGTTATTTATTTTCTTTATATTCTTTTATTTGAATGTTTATTCTTGTGTGTACCTCAGCTGTGGTTTTTGTTTGTAAAAGAGTCCTTGTGACTCAACGAGAATAACTTGCATAAATCAAGTTCAAGTCAAGTTTATTGTCATTCGCATCACATGTGGTACATGAGGTGGAACGAAATTATGTACTCAAGGTCCCAGTCACACCCAAAAATAGCAAAAATATGAAGTGTAAATCGAAATAGTATGTACACTATATATGCTATACGAACGCCAAAAGGTACGCTTAAAGATCCAAGGCATATGCTAAACACTAATAATGTTAAACAATATCAACAGCAGCCCGTACATGAGTCTGTGGTGAGCAGATAGGTATGAATGAATACATTACCATGAGATAAAGGAAAATAAAGGTTGAATGAAATAAAAATTATTATACCATACCAATTTATTTGTAGAGCACTTAAAACAGCAACAAGGCCAACCAAAGTGCTGTACAATAGAAACAAATCAAAATAGTTATAGTTATGTACACATAAGCTGGAATTTATGACTCGTATTTTGGAAACAGACCCATTTAGTTCTGTCAATATATAAAAAAACAACTGTTTGTGGATGTATATCCATCCATCCATTATCTTTTACACGCTTCTTCCTTTTTTTTGGTCGCGGAGGTCACTAGTGCCCATGTCCAGCAATCACTGTGCGAGATGCGGGGGTCGCAAATCCATCACAGGGACGTATAGAGATGATCTCTCTCTCTCTCTCTCTCTCTCTCTCTCTCTCTCTCTCTCTCTCTCTCTCTCTCTCTCTCTCTCTCTCTCTC
>JARVGV010000474.1:21629572-21650044 GCA_031762435.1 Hypsolebias longignatus
CGGCCGTAAAACGGGGGTTACCTGTATATATATATATATATATATTTTTTTTTTTAAGTATTCTTGATTTTCTAGAATTGTGCCGCTCAAGATGGCTGCATGTTTAAGCAGCTCTGTTACATTCATTCTGAGATTTTGCTTTTGAAAACTTTAATTCATCTTTTTCGGGATGTAAATAGCTTTTCTCTCTCTCTACTGGATGCTTTGCAGCTACTTCTTGACATTAGTTGTGATGCGTAACCATGACAAGGTTTTTTTTTTCTTTTTACTACAACTGGGAGCAGCTGATTTTACCGGTACATCTTGAAATCTCAAATAATATCTCAACCACAGCCCCAAATCCCAAATGAGTTGAAGTTGAAAAGGAGGTGCCGTGGATGCATTCCGGTCTACTAGGAGGCAGTTCTCGAGTGCCTGATTGCTGAGAACCTGTAGCTGGTGGGAAACACAGCTCATGACAGTGGGAGGACCAAGATCGTCCCCCGACACCTGCAGTTCGTCCACGGTGACGAGGTTCGGCAGGCTGCTGGGAGGAGTGGCCATCACTCGGGAAGGAGTTCTGCCCATCATTCAGGCAGTCCTGCTGCCCAAAAGGACCGAGAGATCTGGGTCCAGGTGGACAGATCAACATGCAGCCAGTTTCTTCGGATCCACTGTGGGACCTCCATCTACAATAACTTTAACGAAACCAGGATAATGAGCTACAACAATTAATTTATCTTTGGGATTAATAAAGTACAGTATTTTTTTTAATTGATCACTATTGTCAGCATTTCTTGATGCCTTTCAAACGTCCTTTCCAACTTCTGATGTTTTTTCCACCCTTGTATGCCCAGTCTTTCACATGATCCTGGCAACATGTGCTTGTAAATGGAAGGTTGACCAGTGGAGAACAAAAGGGTCAGGCCTAAGAAGTGGTTTCACATAGATGAAAAGCATCTGACGGTTATGTCTTTAAAAAATAATCCATCAAAGACTTGATACAGGACCTGAGAGATGGATTGTCTTTTGGTGGATCAGTTTTTTGCTGATAGCTCATTGGTGCTAAATTATTATTTATATCAAACTTTTTTTTTTTTTCCATTCCTCAAAAATGGGAACAATAACTCTGAGATGGGCAGATGACAGTCCAATTTGTTACGTTGTTACAAGTCAACCAAACACAAAATTATTTCAGTTTAGGAGCCTTTTTATGACTAAATTATTCTTGGGTGGAAAAAAATATGTGGCTCAAAAGAACTAATTTGAATTTGGGTTCTGGACAACAAAAGTGGAATAAGCCAAGTACAAAGACTCCTTGAAAGATTGAAGAAATACTGAGCAAGACAATTTAAAATGTTAACTAACAATACAGAGAAATGAGGAACGATTTAAGACTATACTGGATTAGGATTGTGCATGATAATCTGACATCTTTAAAATAAATCTGTCAACTGTTTTAGTAGTTTCTGCATTCTTGCTATGAAAGCTTTGACCTAAAACGTCAGAGGAGATAAGTGCTAAAGGTTTACAAAATATGAATTCCTGTAATTTTTATTCAAATACTACAACAAATTACATAATGTGTGAGTGCAGAATGAAGCGTGCGTCATCTGAAAGTGACGTTTGAAACATTTTAGGTGGAGCTGACCTGTGCTGTTATGCAATAACTAAAAGTTACAGGAAAGACCTGCAGGTATTTGTTCTACAGCTACAAACAGCAAATAATATACCTTGGGTTAGTTTGAAACTCTTTAACTTCATATGATGTTTAATGAACTCTAAACAAATCAAATGAACTAACACTTAATGACTGAGTACGTGTTTCTAAAAAGGGATGAATTGGTAAATGGAAAAGAAACTTGAGAATCTGAACAGACTGAAAATAGATGTGTCAAAAACAACTCCCATCACACTGAGCACTGGTTCCACTGCAGGCTGAGCGTTGAGCCCCCTCTATGTACACACACATGAACTATACTCCCATCCACTCCCCCACAGCACAACCCTCCGATCTGCTGACGACACACTGGTCTGATTGATCCCTGGAGGAGATGCTTACAGAGAGGTTTGTGCACACTCCAGATGTTGTGTAGACGGAAACAACCAAGCACTCAACAACATTAAAACCAAAGAAGGAGTGGCCTTCAGGAGCCATGAGAACAATTCTTTTGCAGTCCTCATAAATACGAAGGAAGTCAAGGGGTCTGCCATGTCAGAACTCCTTAGTACCATCTCATGGAACCTCTTCTGATCTGCAAATACAACTGCAGTAATGAAATTAAAGGCTATGTGGAAATGCTCATCGCCTTTCACACCAGTGTTTTGAACTAAGATGTGACATGATGGGGTTAGGGTTGTTGACTATCGTTTTTTTTGTTGGCAAATGTTATAGCTGTGATGGCCATCAGATAGATGTACATCCAGTAATTACTTCATGTAAGTTTTAATCATCTAGTGCAGGGGTACCTACACTTTTTCAACATGCAAGCTACTTTTAAAATGACCAAGTCAAAGTTGATTTATAATTGACCTTTATTTAACCAGACAATTGTCTGGTTAAATTTAAATCCCATTGCAAACACAGATCTCTGTTGCAAGGAAGGCCTGGACCTGAAGGCAGCCTAATGTTTTTGGTCTGTGGGAGGAAACTGGAGTATACAGGAGTACCCAGAAAAAACCCAAGCAAGCATGAGAAGAACATGCAAACGCCACACAGAGGGACCCCAGGTCCAACCGGGGGCCTTCTTGCTGTGAGGCAACAGTGCTAACCACTGAGCGGTCATTCTACTAAGGCCCTGTTTATACAAGAGCTGGAAGCATTAATGTTTTTTCTATGTTTATTGGGGGTAATAAACAAAAAAATGTGCGAGTTTACATGAAAACGCTGTAGTTTCCGTGTTAGTCGGGTTGCCAGATAAGAAAATATGAACTATAAAACTGTCACTTAAAAATAATAGTATTTGGCCTAAATTGTCATATGTGTGGAGTAAATTAACTCTAAGATGAGGTGTGTGTTGTGTTTGTTGAACATGTGCACAGAAAAGAAGGGGGTAAATAAGACATTTTAAATATAACTGGCAACCCTGATGACGGGCTCAGCTGTGTATTCATTGCACATTTAGCGTCTGACAGTCACGTCCAAACTGGTGAATACGCTTTTGTCTCTTTGGACCCTGCATTTTATTAGTTTTCTCCAACATGCTGAAAAATGGTGAGTAGCACAAAAACTCTGCTCTCTGTGGCTGCCTGCCTGGGAGGAGCCGACGAAGAACAGGACGACCCCCAGAAACCATCTTGGCTCCAACAAACTGGTTGGTCCTCTTAAGGTGTTTACTGCTTGGTGGGGAAACAGTTTGCTGGAACTCCTCTGACTGATGAAGCCCTCCGGATGGAGGGAGAAACGTCTCTATAAAAAAAAGAAACTGTCCAGATCACCTCACAGAATTATTGGATTTGGTACCTGGATGATTGAGCATGAACTTTCTTGTCTGCTCTCTGTCATTTATTACAACTGTTGTTAGTGCAGAAAAACTTTTAACAGCTGCCGCCTGGAGTGCGCATGTGCGACTTCATACTTGTGGAGCATTTCTCACCTTCGTGGGGGTTCCCTCAAAAATCTCCACTCTCGAGAACGAGGGTTGTCTTGTGGCTGAACCTCAGCAGAGACTGGCTGCCCTTTGTGTCGGTCATGTGGCAAATTTCATAGTGAAGATGGACGATAGGTATGTAGAATGTGACCAAATGAAATAAATAACAATACAGTACATACAACTACATAGGACAATCATGAAATCAATATTTAATTGTGTATTTAAGACTTTAATTCTGTATTTAATAATTTAGTTGTGTATTTAATAATTAAATGATACATTTCATTATTGTGTATTTATTTATTGATTATGTTTAGTCACATTCCATCCTCCACAGATTCTGACATATACTGTATATTTTTAATGCCATGCCATGCAAGCTACCCATAATACCTTTGCGATTGTAAATCGCAATCTACCCGTAGATCGCGATCAATGTATTGGGTACCCCTGATTTAGTGGTTTGTGAGATATTTTGTTGACAGACTACAGACATGGATACAAACATTGTTGTCCACCAAAGTACATGCTCAATAATCCAGGTAATCAAAACCAACAATGTTCAGTCACATCATCTGGACAGTTCATTTTTTTTGTTGAGAGATGTTTCGCCCTCCATCCGAAGGGCTTCATCAGTCTGAGGAGTCACATTCAAACAGTTTTCCCCACCAAGCAGTACAGTGGGCCAACTGGTTGGTCCACATTGTTGGATTATTGTCCACCATTCCTATTGTGTTGATATACCAGTAAATACAGGCAAAAGCTTTGTCGTGTCCCACTTCTACTTGAAATCAAATGTCTACCTCATAACAGGGTGGTACGCTGGCTGCTCAGACATAGGTCAGAAGGTCAGCAGGCCTCTCCAATCTAAAATGGTTTTACATACTGGAAACATATAATATAGAATTTATCCAGATTGACTCTTCTGCCCTCTGGGAGGTAGAGTTGCACTCAGGTCCAAAAAAATCTTATCTGACCCGGCTCCAGGCCACAGCCATCATCTCCGAACCCCACCCAATCCGACAAATTAACGGTAATTACAGATCCGAACCCGAAATACTTACACCACCCACTATTATTAACGGTTTGCGGACACGCGGCTGAGTGAAGAGGGCAGAAGATCAGAGCTGAGGAGCAGTCAAAGCGCATTAAATGCTTCCCCTGCTTCTGCCTGCATCGAGCCCTGCATGCCAAATATTTTGTGATGTCACCTGTTTGGGTTGTCGGCCGTGCACGTCCGCTGAGTGCAGCAGATGAATGAACGTACATTTGGGCTGATGGATCGCTGGCAGAAGTCCATCTGAAGCTTAACTGAACTTTTTTACCTCTTTCAACTAGTCGGTCAGCGCACAGTCAAATGGTCGTGTGCAGCAGGTGAATGTATACAGCAGGTGAATGTATAGCAAGCCATGTTGGCATATAATTGGATCGTCGGCCGCCCTGATGCATTAAAAAGCCCTACACCAACCCGACCCACACATTAAGCACATTATTATGGACTGGCCGGGTCCAAATCCTTGTCGGGCGGTGCCGGGCTCTGGTTAGAAATGACAGCTCTACTTGGAGGTGATACAAGAACTTACAACATAGAACAGACTTTAAAATAACTTCTTCACTTGACCTATTACAAGGTTTAAAACTGAACTGATCCTGCTATTTAAAATCTTAATGTTTTTTTTTTTTGTTGTTGTTGTTTGTTTTTGTTTGTTTTTTCCCAATTGGCCTCACTCTTACATTATGGGCTGCATGTTTTTGTTCACACCATTTCAGTTGGACATAGTGTCAAAGATGCTTTAAAATAAAATAAAAATTCTTCAAAACAAGGACTATGAACTGTTTTTTTGCCTTCATGATGCCATTCTTTCTTCTCTACATTTTAATGT
The DNA here is from genome assembly GCA_031762435.1 of Hypsolebias longignatus. Taxonomy (NCBI): domain Eukaryota; kingdom Metazoa; phylum Chordata; class Actinopteri; order Cyprinodontiformes; family Rivulidae; genus Hypsolebias; species Hypsolebias longignatus. Next base: position 21,635,028 of record JARVGV010000474.1, read on the forward strand.
TGTCCTCCTCCTTTTCAAATTGTTCCTCTTTATGCATAAATAACTATGACCCTCCCCCATTTTCCACTTTCTTTCATGCTGTTTTGCCTCCTTTCTTCTTCTTAGTCTCCTCCTCCTCCTTTTTGTTACATTGAATGTTGATGCTCCTCCCTTCCCTGCATTTTGCCAGTTAACATTTCTTTTCACCTCAGTTTGTGTCAAACAAAATAAACCTGTTTATTCCCTCACACAGTCAGTATGTCTAAAGCAGAGCTGCACACTTCCTGTATGTCTGAGTTCCTGTGCCCTCCTCCACTTCCCCTTCAAACTTCTCCTCCCTCTCAGCTCAGCTCCTCTCTTCTTCCTGAGCTCACTCTTGTCGTTGGCGTTCGCGTTGACTGGCCAGAGTCCGCGAGCTGAACACCCTCTTTTGATCCACCACCTTCCTCTGCCATTCTTTTTCCTTTCTCTCTCCCATCTCAGCAGCTTTTTACCCATTTGTCTCTGGCCTGCCCTCAGGGTAAGTAGCCTGTTTGTGTTTTCCTGGTTCCCTGAACATGCCACACACCCACATGCACAAATTGTAAGAAAACTACAGTCTTTAGTCAGAGCAAGTAAATGTGATTATTATGTAATGTTTGTGATTATTTTTTTTCCTGTTTGAGCTAAAACTGTTGTGTAGTTTGTTTCCTGTTGACCTGCATTTTTCTTTACACACGTCTGAAAGTCTGGATTTCATTAAAACATGATAAAGAAGCTTATTGTGTTCCACAGAGTTTAGAGCAGCAACTTCTCAAACACTTGTAATCATCTAAAGCTGCAATAACACCATTTTACAAATTATTTACTACTGTATTTTTAATCATGCCCCACCCTCCCTCACCACTTCATCCTTAATGTACTGTATTTTGTTTTTTTTAACTGTACTGTAATGTTCTCCCAGCCCACCAGCTCCTGGTTCCTCTTTCCACTTCCTGGTCTGATTCTGACGTCTGATTGGCCATGGCCTACCATAGCTTCCTACTGGAACCAATTAGTTGTCATGCATGGAACAAAGATCGGTCCCGTAAGTCCGTTCACCAACTCCAACCTTTGTGCTGTGCCTTAAACGTTGTCTCATCTTTGATCTGTTTAAAATCACACACACATAACTAGAGTTTCTGAAGAAGTGTCATAGCAGAGGTCTATGATTGGCTCCCAGGTGGAAGAAGGTATTTCCTGTTTCCTGTAACGGGTCAGGGTGTCGTCTGGGCCTTTCTGAGAGGCCTTTGTGCTCCGTTAGTTGGAGGAAACCGTTGCCTTATTTGGCTGTTTTGCTCAGCACTTTGGTTTCTGTGCTTAGCGGACGTAGCAGACTACGGCGCTCGAGAGTCACCATTAGTTTCACGCACTTTGCGGCCTCGAGCTGAGTCATCTTTTGGCCAAAAATGTGTATTATAGGACACAGTAGTTCTTAGACAAACAATTCTTCTGACTCATCTCCAGACTAAAACACATGGGTTTTGCAAGTTTATGGAAAAAGAGTCTTGTGAATCTCCTTCACAATGTCTGTTTTAAGATGGTTGATGTCTATACCCTCAGGCAGACACACACTGCAGTTCTGTAGTTTTCTCTGGAGGTAGGCAGCTGATCCATGGTCCACTTAGGTCTCTCTTGTAAATGAGTCCCCGAGGCTCAATGGGATTTGTTGAATGAACTTCACCGACCATCTCACTCTGCTATGCTCTTTCACTGATGAGTTCCCTCTTTTTATATACAGGTTTTTTTTTTTTTTTTACCATGTGCAGCAGCACCTGTTTATTGTAGTGAAATGAAGTGTTTTTTTAAATTTATTTATTTATTTATTTATTTATTTATTTATTTTTATCCTCCATCAGAAATTGCCCTGTGCCCCAACAACCATGAGGTCCACATCTACAAGAAAGATGGGACCAAGTGGACCAAAATCCATGAGCTCTTGGAGCACAATGGACAGGTGACAGGTGAGACTCATTCTAGTTCCATAATTTACTGCCTTCTTTTTATTCCCCGTCTAAAACAAACATTTATTAGTTATTAAAATCTTTTTTTTGTGTGTATTTGTCATTTGGCAACTAATCACTCTAGCCACCAAAAGAAAAGAATTGGCAGATTATATTTTGAACCTGGAATGCTTTTCTTGGAATTTTGTGTTAAATGTAACCAATTCTACAACTTTTTGGTCTTCTTTTATCTAATAGGCCCAATTACAACTTTAAAAGAGTAAAAAAACAAACAAACAACAAAAAAAAAACAAGATAATAGACTTTAATACTCGTAAAAATATGTATTTTAATACTTACTGATGAGTTTTTGTGGAGTTTAGGTCTTGTCTATACAAACACAGTTTTTAAAACAATTTTTCATTTATACAAGTTTGTCGAAAAATCTTTATCCACACAGAAACCCTGAAAATGAGCCAAAATAATATTATATATTTATGCCAGACAGAAATACACCAAAAACAAGGAGTGGAGTATGAAAATAATTTTACACACTGCATGCAAAACATAAATGCTACAAGAAGAGGACGTTGTGAGATTTTAGGTTAGATTGGAGGTGGGACTTTTGCATCATAGTTTAGAAAAGGATAGGTTTTGGTTGTCTACATGGGTTCCAAATCCTGGTCCTTGAGGAACACCATCCTGCACATTTTAGTTTCCTGCTAAGACACACCTGATTTTAATAAATAGGTGACTAATAGGCTCCTGCAGAATGAGAGGAAGTAATTAAATCACTGAATCAAGTGTGTGTGGAGCTGGGAAAAAACAAAACTTGCAATATGGTGTTCCTCAAGGAACAGGGTTGAGAAACACTGGCAGAGGTAGTGTTTCAAGATTTTTTTTTTTTCCACTCTGGAACCCATTTTCAGAAAATAAAATAAATGAGGGGCTGATAAATTTCTGTTTCCTTGTGAGTACAAGACCTGAAACGATAAAGAAACAACAAACAAACAAACACACACACAAAAAAACAAAAAAACAATTCTAGTACAGTACTGTATTTACAAAAATCTTTCCCATGACTCTACACACAGTCTGGTTTCCTCATTTTCACCTAAGTGAGATGGAAGATGATGATTCACTGTGGCGACTAGGGGTGCACCGATAAACCTGCGCCGATTCCCTTGATTTTGGGAAATCAGAAATCGGCTGATACTTGCATGAGAAACCAATTTTACAGATTTTTATTTATTTATTTAATTTATTTATTTATTTTGTAGTTTCAACAACCACTGTCTAAACTTCCTTTATATTTCAGAGCACTACCTCATGGCCAGTTAAAACAAGCTTGTATTGTTTCTAGGATATTGTTCAAGGATATGTTTTCCAATAAAATAATATTGGAAAATTGAACTTCTCTTTCCGCCTTTCTTAACACAGAACTTGTGGTTACATTTCAAAATAAGAGCAACATAAATGGGTAGTGGGGAGGGCTAAATGTTTGTTTTTTTTTATACCTAGCCATTACATTAAAAAACAAAATCTGTTTTGGTTGTTGAATAATGTGAAAATTGTTAAAGTTGATTCATAAAGAAAGAAAAATAAAATAATACTTAAACTGGCTTTGAGACAAAGGATGTTTCCTTTAACTTCACATTTTCTTGTTCAGCCTTTTAAATCAGTCACTGCAGATGAGTGATGTCAGTTTCTGTAAGATTTCTGCAACTGATATTTCTGCTTACTGGTTTAACTTCCATCAACTGTCTCACATTTTAAGGGTCAATCCTACTCCATGTTTCAGCTCTTTTCATAGATCAGCTCTCACAGAAGAGCACTTCTAAAGAACAAATTTTGTTTTTAGCTTTTGTTTTGGGCCATTATCTCGTTACAGGACTCATGATCTTTATTTGAGACCAGACTTTTTGACAAATAGGAGCAGGTTTCACTTCAGTTGCTTCATATTTCATTGTGCCCAGACCAGACTCAAGCCAACCTGTGTCAGGTGCAGCCTATAACCCAAGGCCTAAAAAGAATCTTCTTGTGTTTGACAGCAGATATAACATTGTTTCTTAGAAACCTTCAGTTTAGGAAAAATAAAAAATAAAAAGAGCTGACGTACAGTAACTTACCTAAAGAGCCAGAATATACAACTAGCCAATCAGTGTTTGCCCTCTAGAAACTCCTATTCTGCAGAAACGCCCACTTTTGATCTGCAAAGAACCCCCTCTTGTTTTTTGTTTTTTTTTTTGCTACTTTTCCTTTTAATTACTCTTAATTACATTTTATTTTCACTTGTTTATGTTTTTTTTTTTGTTTTTTTTTTTGTACGCATTTTTTAAGATTGTCTATTGTTGTCGTCGTTGTCCACTGTTGTCATCATTGCTTGTTAAAATTCAGGTCTCTTGTAAATGAGTCCCTGAGTTTCAATGGAATTAACCTGTATAAATAAAGGTTGAATGAAAAACTCCTCCATACTGTAGGGAGAGACTCAGAGGTCTTCATGTTGTGTCTTGTTTTCATATTTGCACGATCACTAATGAGTTATCTTCAGGCGTATGATATGATTAATGTACAAATTAATGTAAACAGTTCTAGATAGATTTATGAGAGTGGTGGCGCAGAGGTTAGAGACGTGAAAATGTGGGTAGGAAAGGTGAGACATGTACACCTGCCTTCCCCCTCATTTGCCCTACTGTGGGCCCTTGAGCAAGGCCCTTAACCCCCATCTGCTCCATCCTGCCTTAGATTGCAGCTCTCTGCTCCAAAGGCTGTGGCAGCTCGGTGGTCAGTGGTTGCGTCAGGGAGGGCATCTGACGTAAAATTAACTGCCAGATCTTCACGGTTTAGTTGCTGTGGCAACCATTGATAAAGGGAGCAGCTGAAGGAAAATAAATGAATATAAAATAGATAGATTTATATGTTATTGATGGAAGTTTTTGTTTGAAAGCAAGTCCCAAGATCTTCCTGATGCAGTTCACCTTTTAAATACTTGAACCTAATCCATCAATGACTGAAAGCAAACGGTAACAGAACACAAAATTGATCTCTTAATCTTTAGTTTACAAATATAATATGTATAACTCCTAAACAAAGCCCCTCCAACGTTCAAATATAACTTTTTTATTTTGTTACAGCTTATAATTAATCATTTGTTTGAACAAAACAAAAAAAAAAGAAACTGTCCAGATGAGCTGACTGAACATTGCTGGATTGTTTTTTCCTGGATGATTGAGCATGAACTTTGATGTCTTGAACCACTTTGGCTGACTGGGAGAAGTCAACGGGGGAGAAGACAGCCCCCAGAAACCATCTTATCACCAGCAAACTGGTTAGTCCACTGTAGGAGTGTACTGCTTGGTGGGGAAAACAGTTTGTTTGTGACTCCTCAGAATGATAAAGTCATTTTTTTGGCGGTTGAAACGTCTCTAAAAAAAAAAAAAAAAAAAAAAAAAACTGTCCAGATGATCTGACTGAACTTTGTTGGGTAAAATACTGTATTCAAGCTGCCATTTAGCTATTTTTAGCTTTTAGCTTGGCTTTTGATGCTTTTGTTTTTTAGCTAGGTCTTTGCTAGTGTTTTGCACATTTTAGCTTTAACAACTCGGTTTTAGCTTCTTCTGCAAATTTCAGGAAAGCCATTCATTATTTAGCATTCACTCTGCATTTTTTGCATCTTTTCCAGTGTTTGTATTATATTATATTATATTTGTTTATTTTTTTTTTTTATATTCATGAGAAAGGTCACCATACATCCCCTTAAACTTAATGTGTCACATGGTCTTTATTTTGAAAATCAAACAAAACAAACCAAGGATGAAAACTTTTACAATACAGTATGCAGCAAACCATGGTGCACTAGAATGGTAACGTAATAGAAGAAGATTTGACCGGGACCATTTTAAGGGGAAAGCCTAAGACAATAAATCTTAATACTGTATTTAAAAAAAAAAATCTGAGAGAGAGAGAAAGGCCAAGAATTTTAAGTGGGCGCAGCAGACAGAAAAAATGATTGCCCCGTGTTGCTAGTTTACAGCACGATTCAGGATTTGTGTGGTGTTCCACACACAAAGACTTCATGTATTTGTGATACACATCCATAAAATTACTTTAATCACCAACACTGACAGCCTGCCGTCCCAAACATGCAGAATTTTTATTTTATTCAAGGCCATTTGTCACTGCTAACAATCTTGTACCCCTCTCACGCACAAACACATCCATCATATACAGAATGTGGACCTGCTGACAGAGACTCAGCGTTGATTCTGTAAGTATGACCTGTGTCTGGTTGGAGTGACATGCATTGTGATGTGAGAAGATCCAAAACAGATGAATTCTTGTGCAATCGCCTGCATTACTGACCCCAGTTTGTACAGGTGAAGATGTGTCTCAGAAGGTGCACAGCAAAGGATTTTACTTTCACCAATTCTTCTTATTCTCAGACTTCCTGTGCAACTGTGTTGAAATAACATACAGGTGCTGGTCATAAAATTAGAATATCATGGAAAAGTTGATTTATTTCAGTAATTCCATTCAAAAGGTGAAACATGTATGTTGTATTCATTCATTATACACAGACTGATACACAGTATTTCAAATGTTTGTTTCTTTTAATGTTGATGATTATACCTGACAACTAATGAAAACCCCAAATTCAGTGTCTCAGCAAATTAGAATGTTACTTAAGACCAAAAAAAAAATTTATTTTTAGAAATGTTGGCCAACTGAAAAGTATGAACATGAAAAGTATGAGCATGTACAGCACTCTGTACTTAGTTGGGGCTCATTTTGCCTGGATTACTGCAGCAATGTGGCATGGCATGGAGTCAATCACTGCTCAGGTGTTATGAGAGCCCAGGTTGCTCTGATAGTGGTCTTCAGCTCTTTTGAATTGTTGAGTCTGGCATATCACATCTTCCTCTTTGCAATACCCCATAGATTTTCTATGGAGTTAAGGTCAGGCGAGTTTGTTGGCCAAATAAGAACAGGGATACCATGGTCCTTAAACCAGATACTGGTAACTTTGGCACTGTGTGCAGGTGCCAAGTCCTGTTGGAAAATTAAATCTACATCTCTGTAAGGCATAAAGTTGGTCAACAGCAGGAAGTGCTCTAAAACTTCCTGGTAGACAGCTGCGTTGATCTTGGACCTCAGAAATCACAGTGGACCAACAGCAGCAGATGACATGGCCACTAAACCCTCATTGACTGTGGAAACTTGACACTGGATCTCAAACAAATGTGGATTCTGTGCCTCTCCTCTCTTCTTCCAGCCTCTGGGACCTTGATTTCAAAGGAAATGCAAAATTTACTTTCATCAGAGAACAGAACTTTGGACCATTCAGCAGCAGTCCCAGGCGAGACGCTTCTGACGCTGTCTTTTGTTCAAGAGTGGTTTGACGCAATGAATGTGACAGCTGAAACTCATGTCTTGCATATGTCTGAGCATGGTGGTTCTTGAAGCACCGACTCCAGCTGTAGTCCACTCTTTGTGAATGTCTCCCACATTTGGGAATGGGTTTTGTTTCACCATCCTCTACAGGGTGTGGTTATCCCTATTGCTTGTACATTTTTTTCTATCACATTGTTTCCTTCCCATCTCCTCTTTATTAATGTGCTTGGACACAGAGCTCTGTGAACAGCCAGCATCTTTAGCATTGACCTTTTGTGTCTTGTCCTCCTTGTGCAAGGTGTCAATGTGTCTTTTGGACAATTGTCAAGTCAGCAGTCTTCCTCATGATTGTGTAGCCTACACAACTAGACTGAGACCATTTAAAGGCCTTTGCTGGTGTTTTGTGATAATTAGCTGATTAGTGTGCGGCACCAGGTGTCTTCAATATTGAACCTTTTCACAATATTCTAATTTTCTGAGATACTGAATTTGGGGTTTTCATTAGTTGTCATTTATAATCAACAACATTAAACGAAATAAAATTTTGAAATATATCAGTCTGTATGTAATGAAAGAATATAATAAACAAGTTTCACTCTTTGAGTGGAATTACAGAAATAAATCAACTTTTTTCTAATTTTATGACCAGCACCTGTATATGCTGTGAAGCATAATATAAAAGGAACCTGTTACTCAGAACTTTAGCTTAAATTAAACCACTTGATAATTAAAATAAGATGTAATTATGAAATTATCTGTTAAATTATTATTGTGAAATTATTATTATTAGAAATCAAAATTATGTGTTCACCTTCTGAAAGTTTTAGATGGAGCTGCATCAGGAAGAACAGAAGTAGAGGACGTGGAGCGTTCGCCTTTCAGTCAGCCGATCAGACGCGTGAACATGGGGAGGACCTACAGCAGGAAGAGACTGCTTCACTGAGACAAACCAGAACAACAGGCATTCAACGCAATATAACGTTCTTTAGGTTTGTTCTGTGAAAATGAGAGCCTTCAGCCCTGAAAGAGTTCTTTCATCAGCTGAGAGGCTTGATCGTAAAATAACGCCCCTTTTGTCTGAACCCCATCGCTGTGATTCTCATCTGTTTTTTTCAAGACTGAAGAAAGTTTGTTGATGTTAAAAATCATTCCACGGATGTTTAAAATTGATTTAATTGACCCATGTTTTATGATGTGGTCTGTTCAAAACTGAAGCCTTTGAAAATAATGATGTAATATTTCTTTTTTTACTCAAATGTATTTTTTTTTAACAATCATATTGGTGCCTGGATTTGATCATATGAGTATTGTTTATTTATTGATTTGTTCTTTTTTTTGTAAATTTGTGTTGGGTAAAAGGAAATTTCTACTTTTTTGTAAAAATGTTACCAAATAATTTGTAAATAAATACATACATTGTCTCATTTGAAATCCAAACGCTAACTGCACTTTGTTTCACCAGCTTGTATGAATGTGAGTTCATCTACTGCCAGCAAGTATCAGGAACTGGAGTACAGGTACTCTGGCTGTTCAGTCACCTGCCTTTTCAAAGGTTGGTGCACTGAACTGATAACACTTTTCATCAAACTGATTTAACAGGTGTCAATCAAGAATTACCCTAAAGGTCATAGGAATGACCCTTGAGGTCATCTTATCGCATATATACGAACAATAACCTTCATTTTCTGGTCTGATCTAGTATGAGGTTTGTGTATGAGAAGGAGTTATCTCATCTGGAATAATAGGTCTTGTCTTATCTGAGAAACGTTGGTCTTTTCCATCCCTCCCACAACGTAAGTTAAAAAAATGATCAGCGTCCTGGATCAATAAAAGGAGTGGGATCATTGTTTCTTTTACTTTCTCTGTCTATAATAGTTGGTATTTATGTTTCAGGTGTCAAAAGGGCGCATGTAAATGATGCAGACAACTGCTGTTTACTGCAGTGAGCAAGTTCAGAAAGTGGACTTTCCACTAGTCGCCGCAGCTCATCAGTGACAAGCCAAGGGTGACAAAAATGGCCATTATTACCTCACGTCTGATTAAAGACTCGTGTAAAAGATGCTGTGAAAACACACTGTTTTTAGGCTGTTTTAAGACTTATCATCTTCTGATTTCATCTTCTGAACAGTGTAAAAAACTTTGTCCTGGTCATTGAATGCTGCTATTTAAATCTTAAGGTGTTCAATGACCAGAAAAACACAGTTTGTTTCCTGCGTTGCGGCGTTTAAAACTGTGTTTTCTTAAATTATGCCCACAGACCAAAACCATGCATGTTGGGGAGTGGTGGTGCAGGTTCAACTCCCGGTACCGTCAACATCAAAAATGTGGGTGGAAAAGGGGCAACACCCACACCTGCCCCCACCCTCATTTGCCCCACTCTGTGCCCTTGAGCAAGGATCTTAACCCCCATCATTTGCTCCCAAAAACAGGTCTCTTGAAAACGAGTTATTTTGGCTTAATGAGACTTCCTGGATAAACAAATAACCAGTAAATGGAAAAAATAAATGTTAGGCTGATTGGTAACTCTAAATTGTCCCTAGGTGTGAGTGAGAGGGTGAATGGTTGTTTGTCTCATTTGTCTCCATGTGTCCCTGTGATGAACTGGAGAGTGGAGACCTGTCCAGGGTGTCCCCTGCCTCTCATACAGTGATAGCTGGACATGGGCACCAGCGACCCCCGCAACCCGAAAAGGGAAGAAGCCGGTAAAGATAATGGATGAATGGATTTCTCATTTTCCCATTTTTTAATTTTATTTTTACTATGCTCAATTTTCATTTTGCAGTGAGGACTTTTATTTTTATTTTCATTTTTCTCATTTTTTCCATTTTATTATGAGAAATTCAATTTATTTTTCCCTTTGACACTGAGGACTTCAATTTTATTGGACTCCTGGCAAGAACCAATGCAGACATGTTCCTGTGTTTAGTTTTCTACATTTGCCGTAAAATCTGTCTGTTATGCTACTTTTTTTACATATTTTTTAAACGTAAAAAAAACCCATCTGTATGCCTGTATGATTGTCTATTGTTGTCACTGTTGTCATCATTCTTTGTTGAAACCAGGTCTCTCTTGTAAATGAGTCCTCAAGGCTCAATGGGATGAACCTGACTAAATAAAGGTTAAACATTTTTCGTTTTAGATTTTCCCTTTTAGCCCTGCGATGGACTTGCGACCTGTCCAGGGTGTACCCCGCCCCTCGCACTGATTGCTGGACATGGGCACCGGCGATTCCAGTGACCCAAAATGGAAGAGAAGCGGATAAAAGATAATGGATGGATTTTCCCTTTTAGGATGAGGACTTTATTTTTAATTTCATTTTTCTCATTGGTTCCCTTTTACGATGAGGACTTTGGGGTTTTTTGTTTTTTTTTTCCTTTTTAGGATGAGGACTTCAATCCCCCCCCACCCCTCATTTGACCTTTTAGGATGAGGACTTTATTATTTAATTTTATTGTTCTCATTTTTCACTTTTATGATAAGGACTCAGTTTTTCTTTTTCCCATTGTTTTCCACTGAGTAAAAGTTGAGTTTTTCCCCATTGAGCCAGTCACCAGTGATGAGGGTGGTTCACGGGGACAAGCACAGTCTTAAACCATAAATCTTCCCTGGGTTCAGGTACCTCTAATCAAACTATGCATTCTTCAAGCCTTACAAAATGAAATAAGCTGATTGTTTTTTTCTTAACTGTGGGAGAGCAGAACAAAAGATCAAAGCTTCTCAGATAAATCCTTTTCCAGGTTACACAACTCTTATACACAAACCCCATACTTGATCAGGCCATGGAAGGTTATTGTTCCTATACACAGGACAAGCTGTCCTCCGGGGTCATTCCCACGACCTTTAGCCCAGACATGACTGACACCTGTCAAATCCAAGTTTGATGAATGAGTTTATATTCTCTAACACAACACATATTTTTCATCTGTCAGGATAGACAACTGCAGTTCACCAATGTTCACCTGCTTATTTTTTTCACTCAAGTTTGACTCATCTAAAAAGATTGATCTCTGTGACTTGGTGTCAAGTTTTAATTTTAGCATTTATTGCAGGGGCTCTATTGAACAAAGAGGTAAAAGCTAAGATTTAGAATAAATGTTAAATCTTTTTCTTCTTTCGGCTGCTCCCTTCTTCAGGGAGCAAACTGTCTCACACGAACACTTGACAATTGTTTTGATGCCAGAAGTCTTTCCTGACGCAACAGCAGACTGAGCTACCACAGCCCTCTGTGTGGAGCAGAGAGCTTATATCTAGGGGAGCAGATGGTGGGGGTTAAGGGCCTTGCTCAAGGGCCCAATGAGGGTGGAGGCAGGTGTGGGTGTTTCACCTTTCCCACCCACATTTTGATGTTGAGGCGGCGACCTTCCGATCACAGGCCCACCTTCTCTAACCTCTGTGCCACCACTTCAACAACATCCAGGACATTTAGTGATTGTTCTCCATGTGCTGGACCTTCTGGTCTCTGCATTTTGGTTGAGTGTAGTCAGGACTGAATAAAGAGACAAACCCTTCATTTATTCAAGGTCAAGTTAACCAGTGAGCTGCTTACGGATTATTTGGTGACTGTTGTGTGCTCTTTGATTTTATTTTTTTTTTTAACTCCCAGAATGAATTGTTGAACTTCTGTATCAGAAGCTTTCAGGGAGCTCCTGTCTTCAAGTAATGCTGATATTAAAATAAATGTAAATGACTCAACACGTTATATTTACTGTGAAGCTTAAAACATAAGTGAGGTGGAAACATTTCCCGAAAACAATGCAATTTAATAGTTTTTTCTTTGTCTATATTTAATTACAGTATCTACCTTTAAATGTGTTTGCTTTAAACTTTCTACTGTTGTGAACTCTGTCCTGATGAGCACAAGGTGAACGTTGAACTGATTTAGGCTTCACATGCTCAGACCTTGGATTGAATACACCTTGTGTCTGAGGAGCACTCCCAAGACAAGCATAAAAAAAAAAAAAAAACACGTTCATATCTCTAATAAAAGACTTGGTGTTCCGTGAAGGAATGCCTGTCCCTCACCACCAGTTTTTCACTGAGATCGTCTTACATTTAGAAATGGCAGAGACCGTTTCAAATTTGAAAATGACAATACAGTACTGTGATACTGTGAGATGCCATGCTCCGAGTACGTTTTGGGAATGATACTCAGCTTTTTCATGTCCAAGTTTTAGGATGGGCGTTCACCATTTTGTGTGTTGGCCACCTTGATTTTGATTCTCAGTCAATTGTGAACCTGGATTTGGGTGTTAAACTGACTTACCTGCAGAATAAAGGACAACTTTGTGAAAGTTTAATTGAAATCTGATGATTATGTTTAAAAAAATAAGTAAAACTAGAATGTTGATAAGATACTAAAACTTTAGGTGTTAAATGTTCTACAAAATTATATACAGTACTGTGAAAAGTTACTCTTGTTCTGACGTTTATCGTTTGAATTGATTGTTTCATCTTGATTGTTTTTTTTTTTTTTTTTTTTTTTTTTTTAAGGGGCAGATAAAATAAGATTTCTTCTTCTTTCTGCCACCTTTCATTTTATGTATTTATGTATAATACTGTATACAGTAATATGGTTCTTTTTCTTTATATTTTGGTTTTAATGTAAAATGAATACAGTATATTTAATAAAAATAAAAGAATCTGGTGATTCATGAGATTGGTTTACTGACCCATCTTTCCTTTAAGAGACTTGAGTTTGAGAAATGTGTCAGCTGGAGGTTGTTGGAAGGTCATGAACAATATGACTTTGTGCTTCCTTCAGCAGTTTAAACCACGTGGAAGCAAAGTGACCTCCTCTGAAGTGCCTTAAATCAGGTCTGACGCAATGAGGAAGTTGCTGCAGGTTTAATATGAATAATTAACCTTACATGCTTCTTTGTCCTGATTTCTGTCACATGTACAGAAGGAGGACTGCACTGTGTTTGAAGGCCGTGGTCTGACGTGAAACCTTCATTACTGCAGCCACATGCACGGACGTGCTAGTATTCACACCACGCACATCACCATCAAGTTAGCTGCAACAAGTTCAATCACTTCCTGCCCCAGTTACCTTTTTGTTTAATACAAAGAGGCTGAAACTAGAGACCAAAACACTTTATCTTGAATTTAGAGACGGCTCTTTAAACATTTATGAATAAATCCAGATGATGTTTGCACAATATTTCAATTAGGCTCCATTCTCTGAGGCAGCGGGGCCCAATCCTGAACTTCGAGGGCCACTATCCTGCATGTTTTAGATGTTGCTCTGCTTTGACACACCTGATCTGAATGAACGAGTCTTCTGCAGAACTTGAGGACCTGCTGAAAAACAGGAAAACAACTAAAACATGTAGGATATACAGGCCATCGGGGTCAGGACTGGGCTTTACGGCGTGCTAAAAAAAACCTGCATTCTAAACTCTGCATATAAATTTAGAAGACGGGAGTTATATGTGGCGTGTCTTTTTGCTTTTTATTTTAAAGAAAATGTATCAGTATGATCTGATAATGCAGGTTCTATGTTTAGCTGAATGTTTATTTTAAATTGATATGCTTATCCAAAAACATCACACGATGAGAATCTGTCCAGATGACCTCACTTGACTTTTTTAATTTATTTTTTATTTACCTGGATTATTGAGCATTCATCAGGACTTTTAAGTACTTATCTTGTTTCACCTCAAGATGCTCACTTTGGATGGTAAACCAACACTATAGAGTACTGTATATACAGTATATATATAAAAAAAAAAAAATAAGTTTGCCCAGTAGATGTCAAATTTAGGTAGTTTTTTAATTTTTTCTAGAAAGAAATGCATATTTTTCTAAAGATGTTTGCTATTGCAAAACAACAAAAATGTTTCATCAATCCATTATCTTTACCTGCTTCTTCCTTTTCAGGGCGCGGGGGTCACTGGTGCCATGTCCAGCAGTTACTGTGTGAGACACAGGGGACACCCTGGACAAGTCACATGTCCATCATAGGGACACAGATACAAACAACCATTCACCATCTCACTTTCACCTAGGGACAATTTAGAGTCACCAGTCAATCTAACATGCATGTTTTTGAGGAAACTGGAGTACCCAGAGAAAACCCACGCATGCACGGAGAGAACATGCAAACGCCATGCCCAAGCTGGGATTTGAGCCTGAGAGACCTGCTTGCCGATAGGCAGCAGCTTTACAAACTGTGCCACCCGTGCTGCCTAATAATATAATAAAAATGTTTGTTGTGTTTAGTATTCTCAATCTGATCTGATATTCAAATTAGAAAATTGTATGCAGACGTTCCTAAATCTTCTAATTTAATATGTCAAATAAGCAACATATTTGCACATTCATTCAACCTTTGTTTAGGCAGGTTAATCCCATTGAGCCTCGAAGACTCATTTACAAGAGAGACCTGTTTTCAACAAAGAATGATGACAACAGCGACAACAATAGACAATCATAAGAGATGCATGATACAGATTTTTTTTTTAAACAAGCTAAAAAAAAAAAAGATAAAAAGTAGCAAAACAGCTACATTATAAGGCAAATGTAGAAAACTAAAAACAGGATCTTGTCTGCATTAGTTCTTGCCAGGAGTCCAACAGATTCTTAAAGCCATTTAGAGAGGTCAAGGTCGAGATGTTCAGATAAAATGAAATAGATTTCTCTTGTTATATATACTGTATACATAGACAGTACTGTATATACTGTAGA
>JARVGV010000474.1:21702642-21715172 GCA_031762435.1 Hypsolebias longignatus
ATATACTGTATATATTTTTGACTGAATAATAGATATTCATCTCAACAGATTGCAAATACAGTTGCGAGTAGCAACAATTTGTTTAAATTTGCTGATTTTGAATAAAAAAACACTAAATACCCTCAACTTATTTTTATGCAGCTTTGGACCAGTTGTTCACTATACTTAGGTTCAAAAATTTAAATACTTTGAATCTTAAATTCGGAATGAATGTGATAAATTCACTGTCAGTGTTTAAAGGTCTAAAAGTTGCCATGGCTGCAAAATATTTATTTATTTTCTGTATCTTGTGTGCTGCACAATCCCTAACACTCTCCCTCTTGGCAGCACACTCCTCTTAATGCTCCTGGCATTTACATCCGGACTCTGATCCCTGATGGACCGGCTGCATCTGATGGCAGACTGAGGATTGGAGACCGCATCTTGGCGGTGAATGGGACCAGCCTGATCGGAGCAGACTACCAGAGGTGAGGAGGATCTTACAGTTGGGATGCTGCTCCCTAAAACAGTGGGCTCGATGAGAGTGATGACATGAGTGAAGTCTTCCTGTAGTGTTAACCGTTCGTTTTTGTGTCAGCTTCTTAAAGCCAATTGATTACTCCGATTGATTTGTTTGAAGACAGAAAGTGATGTCTCGTTATCATTTCCCTAACTCTGCTGAGCTTCATGTAACCAGACTCCATCTTTCTCCTCTCCACTTCCTCCTCCCAGCGCGGTGGACCTGATCCGTCTGGGAGGTGGTCGACTACGATTCTTGGTAGCAAAGTCAGACCCGGAGGTCTCTGAGAAGATCAGTGCCTCCTCCTGCTGACCACCTCAACTGCCAAACCGCACCCCAGAACTGTAAAGAGGATGATGTGGCCCACAGACGTTCACAGATAAAAACGTTAGGCACCTGCAGATGTATCAACGCTGCATGAAATATGAATGTGAACTTTGGATCAGCACATAGACGAGCTCTGAAATAGAAGAGATGTACTCGGACTCCACCGGGTTCCCTCACGCTCTAACTGACCTCGGACAGGACCTGAAACCAGTTGTGACATCACAGAAGTCAACAGCGAGGAAAGAGTTGCATAAGTAATCAGATCTTGGGCCTGAATGCAGTCTGACTTTCAAAGCACAGTGTGTTCTCCTCAGTCAGCTCACGGAGCACAAGTGACTTTTAAACTTATTTTACATTTATGTTTGTTTGTATTTCCAGATGTAAATAGGATGATGAAATTGCTACTCAGCTCCTGAGGGAATCTGAAGATTGTCTTTATAATAATTTAAAAAATGCTGACAACTGAGGGAAGCCTCGGTGAATGCTGAATGTTTTGGTGCTTTTAGAGAAGAATGTTTTTTAAACTTGTTAGCAACTTTCAAATCACCGTCATGGTCTACTCCTCAAATCGAACTTTCATGATTGAATGTTTACTTTTATACAAAGTTAAGGATGATAAAGGTGAGACTCGAGAATTCCTTCCATTTAACCTCTTTGTTTGGACTTTACCTTCAGTGATGAAACTGAATTGTTGAGACTTTATACTCTGAAGAGATTTTCAGCTGTTCACATGAACAGTTTCAGATGCTAGTCCTGGTGCGAGCTAACAGCAGTGTAAATAGTTGTGTATATGTACCTTGTGGAATCTGATGGGATACTTAGAAACTATTTCAAAACTTTTTTTCTTTCCTTGAAATTGAAGATGTACCAACAGTATTTCTGAGACAGGACAATTGTAGGTATTGCTTTGTGTTTTCCTAAATTATGTATTTATTTCAAAATTTACACACTGCTCAAACACACAGGGCTCTCAAATTACAAACAATGTTATTCTTGGTTAATAATGTTTTGAGTTTTTCTAATGTACACATTTCATTTTGTACAAGTAGGATAATTCTGTGCATACAAACTCAAATCCACGTGCACAGATCTGCTGTGAACGAATCAGTTAACAGCACACGGATCAGCTGCCTGTCAATGTGACTTTTGAGACTTTCTTAAATTCAATTTATTTATATAGCGTTAAGTCACAACAGAAGTCATCTCAGGGCACTCCTTACCGCTCCATCTTCACATGCTGTGGTGTGTTCAAGGCTGGTGAAAAGCTGGGATATCTGAGACTTACCAGATTTACAGAGTTACTGGAAAAAGACATTTGTAACTTGACACAGTAGCTCATAGCCTCCATATTAAAACACGTTGGCATCCTAAAACAACTCCAGACTCAAAGATTGTATAGTGGTTCATGCAGAAGCTATTTTTAAACTTAAACTGCTGTTATTCTACAAAGTTAAGTCAGATCCTCTGGACATTTCTTTTTAAGACTGAGTTGTCTTCTCGGACTGATTGTCTTTTGAATGAAAGATGAAACGTTTCAACAAATAAATAAATAAAAATAAACCATCCAGAGGATCTGACTACACTTTGTTGGATTTTTCTACCTGGATTATTGAGCATGAATCAGGATATTTTAAACTGTTTAGTTTTGCACTGCACTGTGATTTAGTTCAAAGATTGTGGTTCATAACTAATTCTTTGTAAATGAATCATGATTAGTTTGATGCAGATTGAAAATAGAATATATGAAATGTTCTCAGCCAGATTAAGAACCTGATGACAAAGTAAGGCCGAGTAAAATAAATAAATAGCCTAATTGCATCAGCTAGTTCTATTTCATCCCTACTGACTGCCAGAAGCTGTGCTTAAAGCACTGAATGATCATTCTTGTGCATGCACAGGTCGAGTATATTATGTCAACATGGTCATGTGTGACCCCCGGTGACACCGGTGAGTCTATATAGTCACATGACAACGGTAACTCAGTCCCTTTTCATCTTCTCGCATGCAGGTTGAACAGGTGGTAAGAGGTTTGATTTTCTTTTTGCTTGATGCTGGTAGCCTCAAGACTATGGTCGGAGCTGCGGGATCGTCTCGCCCTCCAGAGACTGTGCAAGCTGGTATCCTCTTTGATACAACTGTTTGTTCTTCAACTGGTAAGTTGATTATTTTTGTTGATCCGGCGGTAGCATGTTCGCTAGCCGCATGAGGTTTCCTTATTGGCTGGAAGTACGGTGTACAGCAGGTTCCAACCTACTTGTCTTTTGTTTGAGAAGCTGCAGCCGCGTTCGGCTTGCTTTTAGTTGCATATGTTGCAGCTGCATTCATGCTTGCTTTTGTTTTTCATTTGTGTAGCTGTATTGGCATATATTTTTTTGGTGTAGTGTAGCAGCCGTGTTCAGCTTTGCCCCACCATTTTTACATGTATTGCAGCCCTATTCTGGCTTGCTTTTGTTTATAGTGTGGAGCCATGTTTGGCTTGCCTTTATTTCGTTGCGTTGCAGCCGTTTTCGGGCTTGCTTTTGTTTACATTGTGCAGCCGTGTTCGGCTTGCCTTTATTTCTTTACATCACAGCTGTATTCGTGCTTTTCGTTTACATTGTGCAGCCGTGTTTGACTTATCTTTGTTTCATTACAGTGTGGCCGTGTTCAGCTTATCTTTGTTTCATTACAGTGCAGCCGTATTCGTGCTTGCATTTTCTTTTTGAGTTGTGCAGCCGTGTTCGGCTTGCCTCCGTTGGATATTGCAGCCGTGTTCAGTTTGCGTTTTTACCTGTGGTTCTACGGCAGTCATAGATGGCACTCTCTGGCAGCTTTTATAAGCTTAGCTGCTGGGGAATCCCTAGTAGCGCTTTCTGCTCCATCGGGTTCCCTGGTCCATTCGCTCATCGACTTCAGTGTCAAGAGTGGCGATTCCAGCTCGACCTGACTCTTCTAGTCCTGTGAGAGATAAGATGCTGGACGTGCAGTGCTGCAGAGCCTGTTTGGCCCCTCTCCATTTGGAGGATGGACATGATCTGTGTCCCTTATTTGGGGCCGGATCATCTGAGGGAGGCCTTGACGGAAGCAGCCTGCCCCAACTGTTCCATTCTGCCCATGTCCCTGCGAACTGCTCGTTTGGCTTGTTTTGAAGGTGCAAGCCAGCCTGTAAAGTGTGTAGCCCCAGCGGCCTTAGGGCTTCCAAGAAAGAGGACCAGGCAGAGCTCCAGGGGCTCAGAAGGATCATCTGGGCAGGTGGCCCATCTAACTTCTGAGTTGGAACAGATGAAGGTGCTGCTTGAGTCCCTCAGGGAGAGGGCGGTAGCGCGGGTCCGACTGAAGACCCTGACCCGTGGCAGAGCATAGGTTCGGGACCTCTGCTTTGAAGAGAATGCTATTTCCCTGGCAGCATCTGGAGCTGATTTTCAAGAGCAGTTTGAGTCTGGCTCGTGTGTGTCATCTGCCAATTTGTACACCACCTCCTGCTCTCGGTCAGAGTAGGACAGTTCCATAGTGGGTGCTTTGAGAACTACTCTTGCTTGGTTGCAGCTGGATGTTCCACAGAGCCAACCCACTGCTTCCAGTGCTTTCTTTCAACGTCCTACCAGTAGGTCAACCTTTATGGTTCCCCCTTCTGCCGAATACATAAAGGAGATGCATGCCTGCTGGGCAGATACTAAGGCCTTTTCACGACCGACCTGAAATGGCAGGGCCCTGGCAGCCATTCAGAATGTGCCCACATTTGGCTTGGGCCATATGCCTTCTGTCTAATCTGCCATAGTGTCCCTCATTGTGGCACCGAATGAGGCTTTGAGGACTAATGCTAGGTGTCCTCATCCTCAGTGCTGTGTCACAGATGACCTGCTCTGTAGAGCTTATGACTCAGGGTCTCGATTGGGGCGACTTAGTAATTCATCACATTTGTTACTGGGTCTCTCTGCCTCTTTGGAGGTCTTGGCGATTGATGCACCTACTCAGGGGTTGGTATGCTTCCCTTCATGCATTTGCTCTTTTTTCAAGGGAGATTGAAGCCTGTAGAAAGACCCTGGTGTGCCTTCCTTTGGTTCCTAGGGAGCTGTTTGGTTCTGCTCCACTTGCAGACTTGGAACACTCAGCCCAGGCTATCCATACCAGGCAGCAATTGGCCGGCCTTCATCGCAGACACTTGCAGCGTCCTGCATCCTCCTCATATACTTATCCGGCCCCGCCTACATCCTCCATGCGGCAGCCGTGACCTGTTGCAGGGCCTGCTCATAACAAATGGGCTCTGTCCAGAGGTTGGGCTCCTGTTCCCCTTAAATGCAGGCAGTCCACCTGGCATCCCTCCCGCCCTCTTAAAGGCAAGGGGCTCGGAAATGACATCTGGGAGTTGGCAATGGGACACTTGACCTCAGTTCAGCGGGAGTAGGCAATGGGACACTTAACCTCAGTTCAGCTCAGCCGCTGGGCTGCTCTCATGTCCAATGCGTAGGTTGTGTCAACACTATCTCGGGGTTACGTGCTACAGTTCTGCTGCCGCCCTCCCGTTCCTGGTCAGGTCAGAATTATGGTCATTTGTGACCAGGTGAAAGCTCTAAGCCAGAATGATGGTCATTTGTGACCAGGTGAAAGCTCTAAGCCACGAAATAGATGCCTTGCTGGCCAAGGGTGCTATAGTGCCTGTCGACCCCCTGCTAGATCCAGGGGGCTTTTACTCAAATTACTTTTTATTATCAAAAAAGACTAGTGGACTACGCCCGATTTTGGGCCTGAGAGGTCTGAATGTGTTTTTAAAGACTATCCCTTTCCACACATTGAGCATCAGAGATGTGCTACAGGCAGTCTCTCCCCAGGCGACTGGTTCATCTTGGTTAACTTGAAGGGCGCATACGTTCATTTACCGATTGCACCGAACCATTGGCAGTTTCTCTGCTTTGCATTTCAGGGCAAGCATTTTCAATTCAGAGTTCTTCTGTTCGGTCTTTCTCTGTCCCCCCATGTGTTCACCCAGGGCATGGCAGCAGCCCTGTATCCTCTGCAGGCCAAGGGGTTGAAGATCCTGCCTTACTTGGACGATTGGCTGATCTATTCACCCACAAAAGCTCAGGCAGCTGCAAACACACAGAAGGTGCTCAATCACATAGACCGATTGGGTCTTCATGTGAACGTTTCTGGGGCTCACAATGAACTCCCTAACCATGGCAGCTTGCCCATTGCCACAGCATGTCAGTGGGATTCTGCAGATACTGTCCGCCGTCCTGCCCGGCCGTGCACCTGCTTCATTGCATACCTTCGCCTATTGGGCAAGCTGACTGCTGCCTCTTTGGTGGTACCTCTGGGGCTGTTGTCTCTGCACCCCTTACAGATGTAGCTCAGCGCCCTCTATAGATGTGGCTCAGCAGCTTGTGGCTGAATCCAACTCGTGCAGTGCACCAACGCAGGAGGTTGCAGGTATCCCCTCAATGCCTTCATCATTGGCTCAGTGGCAAGATTCAGTGTTTATAGTGAAGGGGGTCCTACTGGGCTCTTTGCTGTCTTGGAGGGAGTTTGTTTGTACCAATGCATCCACCATAGGATGGGGGGTATCATGACAGTGACAGATTGCCCAGGGGACATGGGCTTTGTGGCAAGAGGCGAAGCACATCAACGCCTTGGAGCTGGACGTTGTGTGTCTGGCACTGAAACACTTCCTCCCAGGCCTGCATGGGAAACATGTCCTGGTGTGGTCTGACAATACTTTGGTGGTTTATCATATCAGCCATCAAGAGGGAACACGGTAGCTGACATTGCTGCAGCAGCTGACCCAAAAGCTCTTAATATGGTCAGCCCCCCTCTTTGCCAGCCTCAGGGCTGCCTGCATTCCAGGGGTGTGGACTGGGCTGGCTGATTTTCTGTCTCTGGGACGCCCACCACCTGGAGAATGGAGGCTTCATCCGAAGGTGATGGGGGTCATTTGGGAGAGGTACGGCAAGGCAACTGTGGACCTGTTTGCATCACAAGAGACTATGCATTGCCCACTTTAGTTCTCTCTGGCAGACAGTGCCAGTCACCTGGGTCAGGATGCACTGGCACACAATTGGCCCAGGGTGCTGCTTTATGCTTTTCAGGCCCGACGCTCCTGAGAGTAATTCAGGAGGGGCATCAAGTCCACCTTGTGGCTCCTCTGGCCTGAGAGAACTTGGTTTCCACTGCTGCATAGGCATTACTGCTCTCCAGCGTTTCTCCTCCACCGGATGTACTTCCTGTCACAGCTGGGGAGTCATCCTGCACCCCAATTCTAGTCACCTCCAGCTCTGGGTTTGGCCATTACAGGGCCCCGCATTGCCATCTCAGAATATGATGTGGAGGTTGGACATACAATGAATAATGCCAGGGTCCCTTCCATACATTGGTGTACACTCATAAGTGGAAGGTTGTTAGCAGCTGGTGTCATGAGGACTCTGTACACCGTTCTGTTTCTGTTATTCTTACCTTCCTTCATGCCCTACTTTCTCAAGGTCAGTCTCCATCCACTCAGGTTTATGTCACTGCCATCTCTTGCTGGCATACAGTTGTGCGTGGAGAGACAATAGATCGTAACAAGGATGTGTCCTTGTTTCTGAGAGGCGCCTGACGTTTGCACCTTCCCACATGCCTTGTTGTGCCTGTGTGGGACCTCTGCTACATTTGAGCCCTTGGTAGAGATGAGCCTTGAGTGCTTGTCTAAAAAGACCGCGTTTCTCTTGGCCATGGCTTCAGCCAAATGAGTAGGTGAACTAAATGCGTTATCTGTTCACAAGTCCTGTTGCCGTTGGAACCAGGCCTGTTCAGGCATTACTCTTTGGCCTAACGTAGCGTTCCTCCCTAAGGTGGCCTCGTCTGCAAGCCACTCTCTGCCTCTCCAGCTTGCTTGCTTTGATGCAAATGGTGCTGATGAACCCCTCTGCCCTGTTAGGGCACTGGAAGCATATTATGTCGGACAGCTTCTCTGTGGCAGTCTGATAATCTGTTTGTTTGCTAAGCAGGGCCTCGCAAAAGGCAGGCCCTTTCGAAGCAGCATCTTTTCTGTATTGTGGATGTGGTGGAATGGGCATACACTCTACAGGGCCACCGGCCACCTGTGGGGGTACGATGCCATTCCACCAGGAGTGTTGTGTGTCATGGGCCACAATAAATGAGGTCACTCTGGAAGCTATATGTGCAGCGGCCTCCTGGTCATCCCCAAATACCTTTGCTAGGTTCTACAGGGTGAACGTAACCTGGCCACTTTCACCCATTGGAGGGGATTCTATCGCAGAACTCATCTTTGTCTTAAGGTGGGCATGCTTTTAAGTTTTGTTTCTTCTTTTTGTGTATGTGATTCCTCAGGACTCTTGGTAATCATCATCCAGTGCTTTAAGCACCGCATCTGGCTATCAGTAAGGATGAAATAGAACTAAAGTTACAACTGTAACTACGGTTCTATGTATTCTGGATGGCCGCCATAGTGCTCGGTCCCTCAGAATCGTGTTTCGTGAGAAAATTAAGTAACTGTTACCGTTGTCACATGCATAGACTCACCGGATGTCACCAGGGGTCACCCGTGACCATGTTGGCATAAGATACTCGACCTGTGCATGCACAAGAATGCTTTAAGCACCGCCTCTGGCAGTCATCCGGGATTCATAATAGTTATGGTTACAGTCGTAACTTTTGTTTCTCACACAGACACGTTTACTTTAGCAATCCAATTCGCATGAAGTTATTCATTAAACTGCAGAACGACAATCTTCAGTGTAAATATCAGCAACATAATTAACAAAAGTTTAGAAAATAGCTTTCACCCGAACCACCGTAACTTTTTGAGTTGAAAGTTTTTAAGACTGCAGCAATATACATCTTGGCCCCACTTGCATCAGCTGTTCTCTAAACAACCCTCTCAGAAATTTATTTTATTCCGTTTGTTCAAAGTGCCATCTACAACAGGTAAGATGCTGTTAAGCTTTCCACAGAACCCCACTTCAAAAAAATTTTTTACCATCATTTTGTTTAAGTGAAACCTGATCGTGCCAAGTATTCCAGTCCAGTAGAGCACCTTTGGGAACATCAGATTCATTGGAAAACAAAAAAAAATTGATCAAGCCTCAAGTTGGCCACTTCTGGGACCACAAACAAATTACCAGTACAGTACAGATTTGCCAGTAATGTATTACTTGTGACTATTGGTCAAAAAATAGCTCACAGGTTTCTTAAAACTTACAGGTACTCCAGTTCAGATTTCCAAAACAGGATATGACCTCACTGTCTGTTCACTTTTTGGTCTGGATATTGTGGAAGAGGTACTGGTAAATATTTGCTAGCTCAGTTTGTAATGACGAAGAGATCGATCATTTCTCATTAACTTTTTACTCCCTGCTTTCTTATATGTTAATGTCTTTGAAATTTCAGATTTGTATGACAACTGAATCTCATGCATGTCTACTCTGGTCATAATTTATATGAAGAATGACAGTAGATAGTTAAACAATAAAGACTGTGGGATACTTGTTTTGTTTTTTCTCTCCTCCCCACTTCCCCGCAAGTGATGATGGTAAATACAGTGAGACAAAGCAACATTTATGTCAATGAGTTTTAATTTTTGCTATACATTTTAAATCACACAAACAGGAACATTTAAAAATACATATACCCTCTCTATTTCCATAATGTTTATCTTGATGTCTGCCATTTTTACACATAGCAAAACATTTGTCTTTCCAAAAATAAGAAATACCTTCTAAATAGCTTTGCTGTTTAGCATAGCATACAATCATCCTGCATCTTTCTAACGTGTAACCATCGCTGAAATCTTGCTTGTTAAACCTGAAGCCTGTGTGAGGACGTTCAGAAACGCTAAAGGCAAAGTGAGAACGAGACAAAGAGCGGGGGAGAAAGTGCTATAGGAAGTCTAATTAAAGCAGCGTCTGTGACACAACTTGCCGCCGGCTTGACGTCTCAGCGGAGACTGAAGAGGGAGACGACTCGTCCAACTAAGAGTTGAGAGGAGAGCAGAAAAGTAAAAGCAGAGGATGCATGAAAAGAACCACACGCAATGAATGGAGCAGTTGAAGTTTGTGGTCACGAGTTGGTCCCGCTCTTCTCTTAAAACTGAAACTGACTGACTTGACGCGTACTGTCACCTTTGTAGTGTTGCTGATATTGTACTGTTAAAGCGCTATGTTAATCTAAAACGGTACGGCCGTCCAAACGTTAAAATTAAACTGACAGAAAAAAGGTGAGAAATATTTAAGGCTTTGAGGATTATTACAATAATGCTTCTCCGTGCTAAGACAAAACTAACTCGTACTGGCTGTTTCAATTCTGATGCTTCTAAAACAAAAATAATGTTTGTCTACATTAGGTTAGCTCCACTTCAGTCATCTCCACATAGCTGCCTCTTTTTGCCTTTATCTGCATAAACGTCCTTTCTTTTTTTTGCTCAGATCAACCTGAATGAGGAGCTTCACACTGATATCTGAGCTGAAGTGAAAACTGTCATTCCTGGATTTCCTAAAATATGTCAAACATTAGAATTTTTTTTTTCAGGCTTTACAGAAAAGGCAAGAGGTGTCTTACGTTCTGGTACAGGCCTTAATATTGTCTGTCTGAGACATACTGTATGATTCCATCCGTCTCACTTCATTATCCAAGTTTTTAAAGAGTACAATCATATTCTTAATCTCCCAGGAGTCATCAGCCTGGTCTGAGTATATACTGCCACCTCCTCTTTAACCTTCTGTCCACAGCTGTTCGTTTATCACATCTTCCACAAGCCTCTGATATCACAGTTCATGTTTCTTTGAAGAGGAGCGATAAAGGTGAGGTCTTTGGCTTGAGTTATAGCATTAATGTATTTCATCCATCAACATGAGGAAAGCTGTAGCTGGGACTCTGATATACTTAAATATCTTCACCGAGACTGAGGCCAGTTTTCCTGCGGTTTTTTTTTTTTTTTTTTTTGATAGTTTTAAACATTAGTTTGACCAAAACAGACGTCCTGTGAGGATTTATTTCCCTTCTGACAGACTTGCCTGTACATTAGGTAATGTCAGCGAGTCATATCAGACTTGTGTAAAAGTTGAAGCATTGAGAAGACAAGAGAGGCTCTCCACTGGACGCCTGCTGAGAAGCCCTGGATTTTATTGCCTTGGGTCATGGGTTTGTGATGTCATTGCAACAATGACAGGCTGCTGGGCAGGTGTGACTTGATGCTGAGCAGACTCGGTCCCTCCCTCGTCCTCCATCTTTGGCCGCTTGGCCTGCGGCTCGCCTCGTTGTCCGGATGAAGTGTCTGCGCTGGGCGGCCTGTTCACCAGAACTGGAGGGGAGCTGGAGGCCTGCGCAGCCAAGATCTGCAGAGGACTGTTCAGGCCTTGGAAGAGAGCAAGAAAGTGAAAAGTTAGCCGCTTTAACAAGATAATTTAAAATTCACTGCAACAAATTAAGTACTGGGGTGCAGGAAAAGATAGATTTTTCAAATAATCTAGATTCTTAGTCCTGGTGATTCAAAATCGATTCTAAAACTTGTTTAATTGTATGTTTTTTTCCGCTCCTACTCCCGAGCGTACTGCATACTGCATCGTGTGTCCGTTCGGCTGCCGTAGAATTTTGGCCATGTAGGTCACCGTACACGAAGCAAGTTAGCCAGCTCCGTTTATCTGAATGGAGCCTGCTAGCATGGAGCGGTACAGCGCGATTCAACTTGTTCCTTCGTCTTTAAAAATAATTTCAGATCCTACAATGTTCGGAGTGAAGACAGAGCTTAACAAGAGAACGGTTGTTTGCAAGAAGTGTCAAATAAAATTATGGTACAGTATTTTGGAAATACGATAAAATGCGTGGAAGATGAAAGTGAAAGCAGCTGACCAGCAAAGTCTGCTGCAAAGATTTCCCTCTCCATCTCCTACTATATCACAAAAGATTTACAAGCAGACAGCTCATTGGAAGTTGAGGGATTTAGTTTTATTTTTAATATGCTGGAATTAACGTACGTTATTTCTTCATGTAGATAAATGTCTACACAGCTCTAGCATGAAACAAGAATGACGTGGGAGAAGTTCTGATGCAGCTGCAGCTCAAAGGTAATTGCTATTTCTCATATTATACTAAAACTAATGGACTAGTTGTACAACAAACAATGTAATTTGTCTTTTAACAGGTTGAGAGACCAGATGAGACACACCGACTGGAGCCAGTTCTAAATGATACAATTTATGGTTTATAAATTACAGTACAGAAGAGATTTTAATGTAGGTTTGCACAGGTTTTGAAATTTTGTTAAAGATTTACCAAATATTAATTAAAATGGTTAAAAACCCTGTGAAGTCTGTATTTTATTTTGAGTTAAACGTTACTGCACAATGGTAGGCTGAAGTCTGTTTACTTTTTTATTTGTAAATTTTGAATTATTTGTCTGTGATGGACTGGAGACCTGTCCAAGTGTCCATCGCCACTCACACAGTGATGGCTGGACATGGACACCAGTGATCCCCGAGACTCGAAAAGAAAGAAGTGGGTAAAGATGATGGATGGATGAATTATTTGTTCCTAGATTTTTTTATTTTATTTTATTCTTTGAGAAATCCAGGCAACCAAGCTAATACTGGTAATATAAGTTACAGAATTTTATGCACTCCTGTATTATTTGTTCCTATTTTTAGTATAAATATCAAACAATGCAAAAAATTTGATACAGTAAGGAACCTAAAATTATTGTTTTAAATAAATGTTCCATTTGTTTACATTGTTGTTT
>JARVGV010000474.1:21715272-21728638 GCA_031762435.1 Hypsolebias longignatus
TCCGTCCGTCCGTCCGTCCGTCCGTCCGTCCGTCCGTCCGTCCGTCCGTCCGTCCGTCCGTCCGTCCGTCCGTCCATGTATATATTAGATTATATTGTCAGTTGTATTAATTAAAAATAATTAAAATGTACAAATACATTATAGTAACATAAATCAAGTACAGGATTATTAACACAAAGAAAATAGAAATGTGATACTACAGTATTTCAAATTACTTTAAGTCATCATTAGCATCAATACAGTAACATGGTTACATTATCCGGCAATCAAGTCAGCAACTTTTGAATATTACAGTATACAGTACTGTTCAACTTTGGACATGATTTAGTTTGAAAGTCAACATCAGATGTTGGTCAAAATTTTTGGGCACCATCTTGGGTCTTCTACAGTCTACCTGAAGTGAGAGTGGTTTGTGAAATCTTTCTATTATCCAGCAATCAAGTCAGCAACATTTGAATATTACAATGAACTATGTTCAATTTTGGAGGTGATTTATTTTGAAAGTCAACATCAGATTTTGGACAAAGTTGTTGAGTGACATCTTGGGGTCTTCTACAGTCAACCTGAAGTGAGAGTGGTTCGTGAAATCGTTCCATTTAGGGGTGCAGAAAAAATAGATTTTTTTAAAGAATCTAGATTCTTAGTCCTGGCGATTCAGAATCGATTCTAAACGCCCCAAAATCGATTTTAAAACATGTTTTATTTTATATTTTTTCCACTCCTCTTGAGCGTACTGCATACACTGTGTCCGTTCGGCTGCTGTACACCGTACAGCAAGCTAGTTAGCCAGCTCCCTTTATCTGAATGGAGCCTGCTAGTATGGAGGGAGGAGGGAGGAGGGAGACAGCGTGATTCAACTCGCTCTTTCGTCTTTAAAAATAATTTAAAATCTTACAAAATTCTGGGGGAAGACAGAGCTTAACAAGAGAATGGTTGTTTGCAAGAAGTGCAAAATAAAATTAAGGTATCTGTACAGTATTTTGGAAATATGATAAAATGCACTGAAGATGAACGTGAAAGCAGCCGACCAGCGAAGTCTGCTGCAAAGATTTCTCTCTCCATCTCCTGTTGTATCACAAAGGATTTACAAGTAGACAGCTCAGTGGAAGTTGAGGGGTTTAGTTTTATTTTTAATACTCTGGAAGCAACGTACGTTATTCCTTCATGAAGATAAAGGTCCACACAGCTCCAGCACGAAACAAGAATAACGTGGGAGAAGTTCTGATGCAGCTGCAGATCAAAGGTAATTGTTATTTCTCATATTATATTAAAACTTATAGACATATACAACAAACAATGTAATTTGTCTTTTTAACAGGTTGGAGAGGACAGATGAGACACATCACCTGGAGCCAGCTCTAAAGGATACAATTTTTAAATTTATAAATTACAGTTTAGAAGAGAGTTTAATGCAGGTTTGCACAGGTTTTGAAATTTTGTTAAAGATTTACCAACTATGAATTAATATGGTTAAAAACCCTGTGAAGTCTGTATTTTCTTTGAGTTAAACATTAATGCACTATGGTAGGCTGAAGTCTGTTTACTTTGTATTTGTATATTTTGAATTATTTTTCTGTGATGGACTGGAGACCTGTCCAGGTGTCCCCCCCACCTCTCGCACAGTGATGACTGGACATGGACATCAGTGACCCCCGAGACTCGAAAAGGAAGAAGTGGGTAAAGATGATGGATGGATGAATTATTTGTTCCTAGATTTTTCTGTTTATTTTATTGTTTTAGAGAAATCCAAGCAACTAATCTAACCTAAAGTTACAGAATTGTATGCACTTCTGTATTATTTGTTCCTATTTTTGGTCTAAATATCAAACGATGCAAAAAATTTGATACAGTAAGGAACCTAAAATTGTTTAAAATAAATGTTCTATTTGTTTACATTGTTGTTTAATTTTTTCAGCTTGTCAGTTACATCACTGAATCTAAATTTATGACCGTTTCAATAGAAAAATGGTTTCTGAATCAAAAATTGTTTCTGAATCGAAAAATCGGTTTTGAATCAAATCGATTCACCAGACACAGAGATTCACACCCCTACTAAGTACTACACTAAAATATGCTGGACAAGGTCCAGCGCTGGTGGTTTTTGTCAGGCGGATTTAGATAAAGGTTATGCATGTTTATTAGTAACTAATGTGTGTGAGTTAAGAGTTGTTTTGTCTGAACAGAGAGGAGCCTGCACACCTAATAACCTGATGGCCTCCTCCTCCTCGTCTATAGAAAGCAGGATGTCTTGACCTTGTCTCTGTCTGTTAAGCGTTAGAAAAGGGCACTTCTTTATACTGTCCATGGCAGACCACAAGACCGGAGCTTTAGTGTACCATCTGTTTAAGCCCGTTTTGACTCTGTCCCCTTGCAAATAGTAAACTGGGTCGAAAAGACTTCTCATGTCCTCAGAGTGGCTTATTTGAGTAAAGACATGATGAAAGGCTATTTTCTTTATCTGATACTTTAGGTCCTTCGAGCCGGATACGGCCTCTGCTTTCCAGCTTACAGAGGAGGCCTTTGATTTATCAGGTGCGCACGCAGGCTCCTCTCTGTTCAGACAAAACCTAACTCTTAGTTACTAATAAACATCCAGAACCTTAATCTAAATCCCCCTAGCAGTTTTAGGACAAAAAGATTGTCTGTAAGCGTCACAAGTAAACGAACCAATCAGAGCCAGTCTATGAACAATTTGTCCAACTTAGACCTTCTGGACAACACAGATCGTCCAGAACATGTGAAAACCGTCACGTTAAAAAATCATCCCTGTTAAGAGAACATAAATCATTTAGACGCAGAACACATCTCACCAGACGCATTGGTGAAGCTGGTTGACATGGAAACGGCAGCGGTGGCATGTTTGCCATTCTGGGTAACGGGTCGAACAGGAAGCTGGTGTAGACCTGGGGTGACGTGACGTCCCTCCCCACCCTGCACTGCGCTGTCCAAAGTCTGGATCACCAGCTCTCTGTTCAGCTGGGCGTCTGAGGAGAAAACGTGCAACACAGTCAGGTCACACATGATGAACAACAAAAAGGCTCGTGTCAGAAAAACTGTCTGAGGCAGCAGCAGTTATTTAATGAATGACAAGGGATGTTCACCTAAACCTGTAAAACAGTAGAGTTCTTAAACTGAGAACATCTGGGATAGAAATAAAACACAAAAAAGGGAAGCTTAACATGAGGGAACTCAAAAAAAACTATAGAAACTCTTAAAATATAATCACAATGGACAAAAAAACAAACTTCTATTTTTATCACTAGTCAGCAGAACATCTGTCTGGATCAAAATAATTGTTTTCATTTAAAATTAAAGTTGGTAATGCTCAGAGCTCAAAACTTTTATCCATTAGTCAGTATTCAACAGATTTGGCCTCTTGTGCATTTGCTTTTATATATTTAACTTTTTTCTGACATTAACTGTTAATTTATTTTAATAGAACATAAAATGTAAAAAGAAACATGTAGTTCTCAGTTGATCCAGCAGATGGCACTCACAGCATCGCTGCAGAGGAGAAAATGTTGAGTCTGAACATGACGCACATGCTCTAGTTTAGATGAGATAAAACTTTATTGATTCTACTAACTTTGGACAGCATGAGTGTTTAGTGGTTAGCACTGCTACCTCACAAAAAGAAGGTCCCGAGTTCAAACCCGGGTTGTTCTTAGGTTTGAGTGGGTTTTCTCCAGGTGATGTGTGCAAGACCCCAAGTAAGGCCCCAGGTCTTATTTGAAGAGAGATCTGTGATCTCCATGCCCTGTTACATAAAGGGTTAAAAAAATGATAAAATTTGAACCTAACTTTTTATTTAATTGTCCAACTTGCTCATTTTGGGGCTGAGATGGGGTAGAGGTAGGGCAGCCAACTTGGGACCAGAAAGTTGCGGTTCAACTCCCCACCCTTCCCACATGCTGTGGTGTCCCTGAGCAAGACACCTGATCCCTGGGTGCTTACATAGCTGCCTGCTGCTCCACCTGGCTGTCTCACGTGTGATGGGTTAAATGCAGAGAACTAATTTTGCCATTGTATAGAAACAACAATGACAACACATTGCTCTTTACTTTAATTTTGGCCAGTTTTCATGTTCTCAAGTCATTTTTTTAAACTAACAAAAATATCTATGTTCAGCTGCATATTCAACAGTGTGTAGAAACTTGACACTGAAAACTGATCCCGTTAAATCAATGTCCAAAATAACATCTTGAAGAACTGGTGACGTTCATCTTTCAACTTTACAGTCAACAGAATGCAATTTTGTACTTAACTACATTAACAAAACTCATACTCCAGAACTCCTTTCATCTATTATTTTAAATAAATGTTTGGAAGAGCAAAGGTAAGCGGGCAGTAACGTGTGGGAGAAGACAGTCACAAAGTGTAGGCTCAATCCTCCAGGTAGAAAACAACAAAAAGGTTAAATTGTGTCATCTGGACCAGTTTCTTTAAGTGAGAAACGTTTCGTCCCCCCATCCAGAGGACTTCATCAGTCTACGACCTGCCAACCACATCTGTCCCATAGGACACTGCTGTGTTTCAAGCCAACTTCCTGTTGGAATTTCAAAAGCAGGATTCTAACACGTGCAAACAGAGCCCACCCACCCAGAACAATCAGTCATCATGAACTTGATGAACATCATGATCATCAATTGACCAACTTGCTACTCTCAGAAACAGCCTGAGGACACCAAGGCCAAAGTGGCTCAGAAAGAAGGTCAAACTTTCTTACTCAAACAAACTCAGTCCCACAAGCAGCACACTCACAGAGTGGGCCACCACTTTGGCTGTGGCTGCCTCAGAGGAGGCGACGGTGGAGAGGGCGGGCTCCAGAAACCATCTTATCAGCAGCAAATCAATTGGTCCACTATGTGAGCGTGCTGCTTGTAGGACTGCTTGTTGTGGCTTCTCGGACTGATGAAGTCCTCTGGATGGGAGAAGAAACCTTTCTCACTTAAAGAAACTGGTCCAGATGACATGATTCAACCTTTTTTGTCATTCCATAAACAGCACAAGTGCAGATTACACACAAAAACAAATCCTTCTTACATCTGATTTACAAGTTTACCATAAAGTTATGACATGACTTAACCATGGAGCCAAACAGAAACAACACGTTAGCAGTACCATGTTTGTTTACATATGGCTGCATGAAAATTAAGTAGATCACCAGGACTGTACCTCTGATGTCGTTATTGCTCTCTACTCCACCAACGGTAGGTGCACTGTACCCATTTGGAGGGTTGGAAGATGAAGGGGCGTGCGTCACCACCCTGACCATGGTGACCGAGGGCTGAGGGGCGTTTTGAAGCACATGGATTGGCTGCACTTGACTGCCGCCACCCGGAACTAAAGCGAAGGTTTTCCCAGGGCCTGAGTTAAAGACTGTTGGATGAGGAGGGGCGGCCATGATGACAGGCTGAGCGCTGACTGGAGAACCTGCGCAGAGACACAGTTCCACCTGTTTGACGCTGTTATGCACAATAATCTTTTCACGTCTGCGTCTTTAAACATATTCTGTGTAGGTGGACCGGCGCTCGCGCTCACCTGGGGCGCTTTGGGAATACCTATACTCCGGCACAGACGCCAGTTTGTTCACCAGCTGTTCATGGTGGTCCTGAGGGGTAGGAGAGCCCTCTCTGCTGAGACACTCGGGAGTCTGCAGCCCGCTGGATGGAGGAGACAGAAGTCCCTGGTGGGTCGGGGACGCAGGGGCACTCCTGTACAACAGCAAAGGCAACAAAGCACAACCAAATAAACTTCTCAACATGTCGGGTTCCTCAAATTGCAGGTACCTTTAGCTCAACCACGACCGCAAAACAACCACTTACTTTGTTCTGTCCGATCAATTGACAGCCGAGAGAGCAGAGAGAACGGACAAGGTGTTAACCAAACCACTGTGTGTGAGACGGCAACACGCGAACAACTTCAAGGTGTACCGGTACCTTGAAGACAGCGGTCCAAACGGTGTCCTGAAGCACGCCACCCCTCTTTGCCGTCGTTTCCTAAAGGCTTGCTCGACCAGCTTGCTTTCAGAGGCAGAATCGATGCGCCAGAAACTTCCTTTTCCAGGCTCATCCTGAGAACGGGCCACCTTCAGAAAGTAGCGGTTCAGAGACAGATTGTGCCTGATCGAGTTCTGCAGGGAGAAGAAGACATCCCAACATCTTTGAGCCGATGCACCAGTTTGAGGTAAAAGTCACTTTAACTCGACATGTACACTAGGGGTGCAGGAAAAACGGATTCATTAAAGAATATAGATCGTTAGTTCTGGCGGTTCTGAATCGACTTTAAAATGTGTTTTTAATTTTTTCCCGCTTCTACTCCTGAGCGTACTGCACATCGTATTACATGTCCACCCATCACCGCAGAATTGGGCTGTGTAGGCCACCGTACGACAAGCTAGTTAGCCAGCTCCCTTTATCTGAATGGAGCCTGCTAGCATGATTCAACCCGCTTCTTCATCTTTAAAAATCATTTCAGATCCTACAACGTTCCGGAGAAGACAGAGCTTGACAAGAGAACGGTTGTTTGCAAGAAGAGTAAAATTAAATTGTGTGACAGCGTTTTGGAAATACAACAAAATGCACAGAAGATGAAAGAACGCAGCCGACCAGCAAACTGCAACAAACTTCCAGGCTTCCCCAAAGGCTGCAAAGATTTCCCTCTCCATCTCCTGCACAAAGGATTCATGAGCAAACAGCTCAGTGGAAGGTGAGGGGTTTAGGTTTATGTTCAATACGGTGGACCCAACGTGCATTATTACTTCACGTAGCTTTTTTTTAGTGATAAACCTGCACCACGACTCCACTATGAAATAAAAAAGTGGGAGAAGTTCTGATGCAGCTGCAGCTCAAAGGTAATGTTATTTTCTCATATTATACTAAAACTTATAGACAAGTTGTACAACAAACTTAATGTAATTTGTCTTTTTAACAGGTTGGAGAGACCAGATGAGACACATCGACTGGAGCCAGTTCTAAATGATACAATTTATGGTTTATAAATTACAGTTCACAAGAAATTTTTATGTAGGTTTTTACAGGTTTTGAAATTTTTTAAAGATGAATCAATATGGTTAAAAAACTGGTCTGTATTTTATTTTGAGTTAAAGGTTAATGTACTATGGTAGGCTGACGTCTGTTTACTTTTGTATTTATAAATTTTGAATTATTTGACTGTGATGGACTGGAGACCTGTCCAGGTGTCCCCCGCCTCTCGCACAGTGATGACTGGACATGGACACCAGTGACCCCCATGACTCTAAAAGGGAAAGAAGGAAGACGTGGGTAAAGATGATGGATGGATGAATTATTTGTTCCTAGATTTTTCTTTTTATTTTATTTGTTTAGAGAAATCCAGGCAACTTATCTAACCTAATACTGTATTGGTAATTTGAGTTGCATAATTTTAATGCACTCCTGTATTATTTGTTCCATGTTTTGGTATAAATCTCAAATGATGCAAAAAATGTCATACAGTAAGGAACCTAAAATTATTGTTTTAAATAAATGTTCCATTTGTTTACATTGTTTATTATTTTCAGCTTAAAATTGTTTTAAATAAACATTATTTTTGTTTACATTGTTGTTTAATCCTTTCAGCTTGTCAGTTACATAACTGAAGCTAAATTTATGGCCATTTCAATAGAAAAATCGTTTCTGAATTGAAATTCGTTTCTGAATCGAAAAATCGATTTTTAATCTAATCGTGACACCAAAAATCGGAATTGAATCGATTCACCAGACACAGAGATTCGCACCCCCTACTTTACACAGTGGGTGTGCACTGCCATGATGCAGTAAATGTCATATCAACTGCACAGTCATTGCCCAGGGGCTTGAAATCCTTAAGACAACTCCAATAAAGTTGTTGGCAGCTCTAAATAAGTCTCAAATTACGTTACTCCTACTTGTCGAGTCTTTTCTTTTATCTGTTTTTCACATTTTCACAACTAAAGACACACTTTTATCATTGTTTGCTTTCACTAGTTAGTTAAAGGCAGTGGTTTGTTATCAAAAGTCAGAATCTCTGGTGGGCACATGTATGGTAAACTGCTTTAGGTCTGCCTGGTACCCAAAGGCTCGCTTCTGACAAGAAGCTTGTAAGTAAAAACCCCTGATGATGAATTAAGATTTAAGCAAATGTGCATGTTTAGTCTTTTGTAACTGCAAATGCTTGAAGTGTTTTTGTGTAACGAATATTACTTGTCCTTTGTCAGTGCGTTCAGTGGATCTGAAATTAAATAACTAAACAAGAGTTGAGCAATGTTTTCAATGATTGCCCCACTTTCAGTGCACTAAGTTATGTTTAGGCAGTTCACACTAATTTGTTTTTCTTTTGAGATAACATATATTACACCAATATAGCTTTGTCATCTTGGAGATTGAGCAGGAAATAAAATAAATGAAAAATGCTCAAACGTGGCTGCAGCTGGTTAGATTAATTATTAGATTAATACAGTATATTGTTTAGCTCCAGTTCAGACACTACTGTAATTTATTGGACTGCAAAAAAATGTATGTGGTAAACAAATTATAAATGCCATTCTAATGGTTGTTGCTGTTGCAATGTGGTGCTTGCTCTTTGTTTACATTGTTGTTTTTGAAAGAAAAAAAAAAGATGCGTCTTTTTGCTCAGTGTGTTGAGATGATTGTAGCTTTGGTCAGTCTGTTCTTCAATCCTGGTCCTCAGGGGACCACTGTCCTGCTTGTTTTTGATCTTTCTCTGGTTCAACACATCTGATGTGAATGAACGATTGATTAAGAGTCTTCTGCAAAACTTAGACCTTCTGAGAAGCATGAGAAAACATGCAGGATAGGATTGACCATCGATCTAGGGCAGAGGTCTGCAACCTTTACAATCAAGAGACATTTCTTCCCCTTTGTTCACTAAATTAAACATGTCCGGAGCCACAATACCTGCTACAACTGACTGTCCCACCAACTGGTGGCCCACGGACCACTTTAAGTTTGTTGGAGTGTGCTTTTCTGGCCAGTAGGGGTGACATTATTAAACTAAAAATATCAAATAATTTTTAACATTTTTTCATATTTTTACATTTTAAGACAGAATAAAAGACGAGGTTCTTGTAAAGAAGGAAAAAATAATGTAGTTTTTGCTCAATTTCTAAAAACTAAACCTATGCAGACCTATGTGATTTTTTTTTTTTTTTTTTTTGAAATTGTAGAAAAAATAAGTATTCTACTTTGAAGGAATAAAGCGTAAAATGAAAGTGAGTACTGGTATGTTCTACTCCTTGTAATGTTTCTATTATTCACATATTTGCAAAATAAATTACAGGAAAACTTCTAAAACTAGCCCTTTTAGTTGTTGTTATAAGAACCAATAAAATTCTATTTTATTTTAGTTTTGGTCAAAGCTTGAAAGGGTCGCTGCAGAGGGACCAAAGAGCCACATGTGGCTCCAGAGCCGCAGGTTGCAGACCCCTGGTCTAGGGTCTTTGAAGAATAGTAGCTGTTGCATCACTGTATACCAGATTATCGTTGCTGCAAGAAACTGAATAGCTTTTTG
Organism: Hypsolebias longignatus; assembly: GCA_031762435.1. NCBI lineage: Eukaryota > Metazoa > Chordata > Actinopteri > Cyprinodontiformes > Rivulidae > Hypsolebias > Hypsolebias longignatus. Next base: position 21,724,801 of record JARVGV010000474.1, read on the forward strand.
ACATCTTTTTGATTTCCCTTTTGGTCTGGTTTTTGGCCAAGATGATTTAAAAATGATGATTTCCTGTTGCAGGTTGTTGGACAGACTGTGGCTGGTTGAACGACTATTGCTCAGCCTCAGCAGTGACATTATCTCTGTTCAGGTTCTGTTCCGACTAACAATCTCTGCTAGAAAGTCCAAAGATGCTAAGTGTAATGTACGGTAATGCTTCAGAAACATGTTGAAAGAGAACAAACTGAACAACGGTATCCTCACAGTTTATAATGGCGTAAAACATGAATGTTTACGAGTTGCCCTTGATAAGCCAGCAGACTGCCATCGTCAGCCTTATAAAAAGACAATGAAGTTCAAATCTTTCCTCTGAGATAAACTCATTGTTTTGAAGCATGTTGTATTTGGTGTGTTATAATTGGGGAAAATGTGCAAGCCTTGTTATTTTGGCAAGAACTCAAAAATGCTTTTTTGAAAATTAGACCATGAAACTTTGCAGAAATGCATAAAGCTTAAACCTTTAGTGTGTTAAAACAAAAATGCTGTTCTGGGTGTGTCTAAAGTTAGTGAAACAAATTCCTTCAGCTGGGATACTTGCAGAGCATTTATGTTTGTATGAATGTAGTCATAAGTACTAACCACAACATTTAACTGTTTCCACTATTTGTAATACATTTTTCCCCTAAAAAGTTCCAATGAATTCACATAACTTTTTCCTTATTACCGGTAAGTACCGGTAATTACTGAGTCCAGACTCACTCACAAAGAACTCACATTTTTAAGTCCGCAGTCAGCCACACCCTTTTTTTACTTTTAGTGAGCTGCCAAGAGGACTTTAGTTAGCAAGATTATAATGTTTTTCTGGGTTGTTTAACTGTATATTCAGTTAATTTTTCTAGTGGTGTGATTTATTTATCAGCGTTTAATGCCAACTTCAATATCCAGAGCGTTTATGTGGTTATCAAATTGTATTTTTGTTTCTGTTTTCAGGCTTATCTTCTGTCTCATCTGCACTTTGATTCCTCACCTATTTTAAATCAATTTCATTTACGGTACTCATTTTCCTTTGTTCATTTGCTCTTTTCACCCATCTTAGCTCCAACATGAGAAGGCAGAGTTGGAGCAGCACTTGGAGCAAGAGCAGGAGTTCCAGGTTAACAAGCTTATGAAAAAGATCAAGAAAATGGAGAATGAAACCATCTCAAAGCAGCTAACCCTGGAACAGGTAAGGTTTGCTTGTGCTAGATATTGAATCTAATGAGTACAAGTTAATCTTGAGCACATGTATATAGTTTGGTTAAACTATGCTGACTACCGGTAGATGTTCCTGAAAATGTTGTTTACCAGCTTGTCATATTTGCACATGCGCAATTTCACTGTGCATTTAAATCTGGTTCAGACAAATGACATATTTTCTTATTTACCTTTTTAATTAGTCAGTTTTAATAGAAAAATGCCAAAGGGCTGCCCAACCCTTTTTCAGCTAAAAATAAAATTTAACTACCCACAGCTGTGAAGGATTTTTGTAGAACTGTGGCACATCCGTAGCTGTAAAAGGAAAAGTAATCTTAGAATAATAACCTTGGATTAGAAGTACAGAGTTTTGGTGTGAATTCTTGATAACATCAAGGTTTCTTTAGCTCCAAACGTCATTCAATGCACTTTATTTTTCCAGCTGAGGCGGGAGAAAATTGACCTTGAGAACACATTAGAGCAGGAACAAGAAGCCCTCGTCAACAGGCTGTGGAAACGAATGGACAAACTGGAGGCTGAGAAAAGGTATCAAATGTTGATGTTGCTCTGTTTTTGTCTCAGATGTTCATAAATAAAGTTTTTAAAAAAAGCTATTATCAAAAGAAACATTTGTAGAAATAATCTTAGGAAATGGCAATCGTAAAGTCAATTTTCTAATAATTTATGAAATGGGAAACTATTCTGCTACATCTTGGAATCTGATTAAAGCTAATGGCTGTGTCTTGACAGTGTTATCAGTAAAATATGAGAAATAATAAAAGCATTAATGTACTTTACTTTGTTTTTTTAGTTATTTTGAATTAAAAAAGCTTCTTTTTTTTTCTTCTTGTTTTTGTGTTTGTCAGACAAGCACAAATTAAAGGTCTAATGTGATACATGTCTGCCACTAAAACATGTTAACTTGGGTCACTTCAATAGAAGAAAATCAGCAATCAAAGCAGTGTTTTTATTACAGTAAATAATATAATTGTTTTCATAACTACAGCAAAATGTTTATATTATGATTTGGTTGTACCCGCCAAATCAAAAACCAGAAATAATATAATTAATTGTTTAAAGTGTTTTTCTATTTGTTTTGTAATTTTGTAAATGTTCTTGTTGAAAGCCTGTCATTTTAGCTAATGGAAAATGGTGTTTGGTTGTTTTTTTAAAACTAGAATCCTTCAAGAGAAGTTGGACCAGCCCGTATCAGCTCCTCCTTCCCCTAGAGATGTTTCCATGGAAATAGACTCACCAGAGAACATGATGCGGCATATCCGCTTCCTGAAGAATGAGGTGGAGAGGCTTAAGAAAAGCCTGCGTACCACTGAGCTGCAGCGTAAGTGTTCACTCATCTTTACACACGATCTTGTGGGTGTAGGTTTCAAACAAGCAAATTACCTTAAATGTTGATTTGTTTGTAAAGGGTAAAACTGATGCTCAAATAAACAATGGTAGATAATTAATTCTGCCCGGTGCACACTTGTTTAATTTTAACGCAGTCTGAATAGGATACGTTCTTGCCTTACACGTATGGTTTACAACTTTGTGACCTTTTTGTTCTTCACTAGTCACATTTCACCAGAAAATGGGTTCTAAAAAAGAACGGTGTCAGCAATAATTCTCTCTTAAAAGAAACAACAACAAAAACAAAACAATTTTGGTCTGGGACTGCAGTTTAATCTTTTTTTTTTAAATAGTCCTTCTGTCCCAACATTTTGGTGCATTACTAGATTAATCTGAAACAGTATATTACAATGGTGTATGTTTTAGAAAATCTGTTCACAATTAATTAAAATATACTGTATACGTAAAACAGGAAACACTTTCCTGTGCACGCCCTTGTTGCAGCAAAGGTGAAGAAGCAAAACAGGTGTCCGCATCTCTAATATTTGCATAAAGTAAATCCAGCGTCTTATATTCTGCAGGATAGTTGACAAAGTATTAAAAAGTTGGAAGTGTAGTCTTGCAACAGCTTAGCTAATAAAGTCACATGCAGTGTTGGTAAGAAGCCATCCAACTCTAAGCTTTACTGGATGGGATCAAGTAGATAAGAATGGGTTTCTTTTAAATAATTTATAATATTGCAGTAAAGGGATATTTTACTAGTCTTAATATCACATGCATCCACATTGCCAACTGAAGAAACACCTGTCAAAGAATAACTTGATTTTGTAAACTCCTGCTTGAACTGCAAACTTAACGAGTTTATACAGCATTACAGTACATAACAAAGCAAGGCAACAAATTGTTGAACATCATTGTTATCACTATTGTCACTTTGCCACGGTCTCAACTCCGCACGACACGGCGCCAGTGCCCAATGCCAGTACCCACCACCATTCAGCTTGTTTGAGGTTCCAAACCATCTACTCTGAGGGGCTGATTTTGACGTAAGCAGACAACAGGAGCTACAAACCTGATTCCAAGAAAGTTGGGACACTAAACAAATTATGAATAAAACTGAATGCAATGATGTGGAGATGGCAAATGTCTATTTATTCGTAATAGAACATAGATGACAGATCAAAAGTTTCATCTGAGTAAATGTAACATTTTAAAGGAAAAATATGTTGATTCAAAATTTCACAGTGTCAACAAATCCCAAAAAAGT
>JARVGV010000474.1:21768627-21779807 GCA_031762435.1 Hypsolebias longignatus
CCCCCCCCCCCCCAGAGTCAGCCATGTAATTACTGTTAATTCGTCAGATCGGGTGAGGTTCGGAAATGATGGCTACGGGCTGGGGTCAGGTCTTTTTTGACCCGAATGCAGCTTTAGTTGAAACTAGCAGAAATTTACTATGAAAAACTTCAGTTTATCTGAAAACAGCCAAAATTAGCTAAAAACTGCTAAAAATAAAAGGTAGCTGAAGAGGTAGAACAAGCTTAAATTAGCAGAAGACAACAGAAAGAACATGTTTGCCCACTTAGGTTGAAAGAAGTAGAAATGAGCACAAAAAAGCTGAAATTATCTGAAAAAAGCTGAAATTAGCAACAACAACAGCAGCAACAACAAGAACAACAACAAACATCTGAAAAGTAGAACTACCAGAAGGAAGTGGAGATAGCACATTTTTGCTTAACTAGGTTGAAAAAGGTTGAGACAAGTGCAAAAAATGTGGAATTTTCTGAAGAAAAAAACTAAAATTTGCATAAAAACAGCTAAATAGTAGCTGAAATAGCAGAAAAAGCTGAAACTTGCAAAGATTAACTGAAAGGAGCATTACAAGCTGAAATTAGCAGAAATAAGTTGAGCTAAAAAATGATGTAGCTAGAAGAAAGATCAGAAATGAGCACAAACTACTAAAGCTGAAGTTAGCAACAACAAAAAGACTGCTGAAAAGCAGAATGAAGCTTAATTTACAAGAAGGAAGTGAAGAAAGCACATTTTTTGCTGAATTGGACTGAAAAAAGTTTAAATGAGTGCAAAAAACATGGAATTTGCTGAAAAGGATCAAATTAGCCTAAACACAGTGAAATAGTAGCTAAAATAGCAGAAAATGCCGAAACTTGCAAAGATTAACTGAAAGGAGCAGAACAAGCTGAAATTAGCAGAAAGAAGTTAAAAGCTCACAAATGACGTAGCAAGCAGAAAGATGAGAAATGAGCACAAAACTACTGAAAAAGCAGCTAAAATGAGCTGAAAGTAGCTGAATTATTTGTAAAATTTGCACAAGGAAGCTGAACAAAATGTGAAAGGAGCTGTCAAAGGTTGTAAACGGATCTAAAGAGTTGAAGGAAGGAAAATGAGCTCAATTCATTTTTTATGAGGAAAAAACGACAGAAAAGGCTAAATATTTCAAAAAGCTAAAGTTGCACCAATACCAAAAGTCATAGCAGGATTGTTCTGAACGAGCTGAACGTTTTGATTTATGATCTGCTGAAATGGCACAAAAATAGTGGAACGAGAAAGATAGACATTCACATAAAAATAATTCCTTCTTGTCTATTTTTACTATGATAGTTAAAGAGATCAAAGCAGTAATCATAAACAGAAACCAGTAAAGAGCTCCGCCTCTTTATGTTGTCATTATGCTCTTATGTATTTACAGTTTTAGAAGTATTTCTGGAGATTTTAGAAGATAAAATGTTTGTGTTTCTGATGTTTCTACTCAACAGAGACTACCACGTTCCATAAAATGGAGCTAGAACTTATTGGCGTTTGTATTTTTTTGATTATTTCGACCATAAGAAGAAAGTTTCAAAACATAAAGTCCTACTTATGATGACTTGGTAGAGCTCCAAAGCGGTCAGAGTCCTGTGACAGTCTGCCACCTCCTGGCTGGTGGAGGGAGCTGCTTTCACTACGTCTACAACCTGAGAAAGAACATAGTCAGTAACACAGAACCCCTTCAGGATGAACAGGTACGGCTTCTCTGGACCACCTTTGATCGCACTTGGTTGTTGCTTCTATGGGTGGTAGACGTTGAGTTCTCACTGATCTCCAGGTCGCTGACGTGGACCGTGGGTGGAACGAGCCCTTGAGCTGGAACAATTCCAATGTCCACATGGTCTTCCGCCTCCTCTCGTCTAAAACAAATCAGTAGGGTTTAGTACGCTGAAACATGCTACGTTAACCCAACGTGAGTGTTCAAAGGTGCTCCTGGATGGTATGCCATCTAAAAGCAGCCAACCTGTCCCTCCTATGGAGCCGTGTTTGTCTGAGCTGGTTGACGAAGTCCACGTAGATCTGGCGATGCTGTCGCCTCTGTTCTTCCTCTTCCTCGGTGAAAGCGTAGCCCTCGTCAACGTAGCGATAGCGAGGTACGTTGGTAACGATCGTCCTAAACGTTGAGAAAGTTTAGAAGAACGTGAGAAACTCTGCGTGCGCTTCATTCAGTCTAATGCGCTTTGGGTTTTTTCAATATTTAAAGAAGTTCTGTTCAAACCCAGAATGCGTCTTTAAGCGTCCCATAGAAAGTAAGAGTGTCTGACGTCAACATCTGCAAGTCTCGTAAAATAGCTAATGAACTACAACATGAATATTTGTTGTTGTTATTTTGTGACTGCAAACACATATACAGTATAAGTAAATTAACAGTGCACATGTTTAAGAAGCATTCACTCTATTGGGATCCATTTTTCTTCTGTACATTTTTCGGCATTTTTCTCGTCCCGCAGTTTTCAAGAGGTTTCAACAAATCATAAATCAAAACGTTCGGCTCGTTCAGAAGGGTGCTATGACTTTGAGTATTGGTGCATCTTTAGCTGTTTCAAAAATTTAGCCCTTTCTGACACTTTTTGTCTCGTAGAAAATGAATTGAGCTCATTTTCAACAAATTTTCAGCTACTTTCAGATGTTCTTTTCAGCCGTTTGTGCTCCTTTCAGATTTTTTTCTGCTAACTACAACATTTTTGTGCTTCTTCTAACTTCTTTCTGCTAATTTCAGCTTGTTATGCTCCATTCAGATTATTCTGCCAAGTTTCATATTTTTCTATTACTTTAGCTACTTTACAGCTGTTTTAATGCTAATTTATTTTTTCCAGCTATTCCACATATTTAGAACTGATTTAAACTGTTTTCAACCTAATTCAGCAAAAATGTGCTCTCTCCACTTCATTCTGCTAATTTCAGCTTCTTTCTACCTTTTTAGCTACTCTACAGTCTACAGCTCTTTGTTTGTTTTTTTGCTAAGTTCAGCTTTTTTTTTTCAATTTCCACTTCTTTGTGCTAATTTCTGCATCTTCCAGAAAAATTGGGCAAATGTGTTCTTTCCGCTTTCTTCAGCTAATTTAAGCTTGTTCTACATGTTCAGCTAGTTTTACAGCATTTTTAGCAACTTGTAGTTGTTTTCACATAAATTCAGGTTTTTCATGGTAATTTCTGCTACTTTCAGTCTAACATACAGGTATTTATGCTTATTTCAGCTTGTGCTCCTTTTAGTATTTTTCTGCTAGTTTCAGCATTTTTTTTGCTGTTCAGCTACTATTTAGCTGTTTTATGATAATTTTAAATGTTTCACCTAATTCTACTGTTTGTTGCTCATTTCTGCTCTTACTGCTTCATTCTGGTAGTTTCAGCTACTTTCTGCCTTTTCAGCTATTTTTTGCTAATTTCTTCTTTTTTTAAGCTGAATTTCTAATTTTTCTTTGGTTTCTTTTTGATTTTTTTTGCTTATTTATTTATTTCTGCTCATTTAAAACTATTTCAGCAAAAATATGTTATGTCTGCTTTCTTCTGCTAATTTAAGCTTGTTCTACCTGTTCAGCTAACTTTTCAGCATTTATTTAGCCACTTTTAGTTGTTTTCACATAAATTCAGGTTTTTCATGTTAGTTTCAGCTACTTTCTGCCTTTTCAGCTATTTTTAAGCTAAGTTTTTGCTAATTTCTTATCTTTTTAACTAAATTTCTAATTATTCTTTTTTCCTTATTTATTTTTGCTTATTTAAACCTATTTCAACAAAAATGTGTTATTTCTGCTTTTCTCTGCAAATTCAGGCTTGTTCTTCCATTTCAGCTACATTTCAGCATTCTTTTAGCTAACTTCAGCTGTTTTTCAGCAAGTTCTTCTGCAATAAGTATTCACACTGCATTTTCGCAGGAAATGCACTTTCTCTAGTAAAACATGTATTGAAAAACGTATAGCTCAATTTTTTTTTTTCAAGTTTTGATTAGATTAAATCATTTCTTTCCTCCCTGTCGTCACACAGTCAGCAAAAAATAACTAATGCTAAAAATAGAAGAGGAGCCCACATCACATGCAGCACATCATTGTAGAGGGAAACAAAAAAATAGATTGTGAAGGAGACAAAGTCACGGCGAGGGAAAGTCAAGTTACTGCAAGGAAATGCAAAACTTGTTTGTGGGAATGCTAAACTATCTGGACAGAATGGAAAACTGTTGCAAGGAAGTCAAAAACGTTCACACGGGAAAGCAAAACTACTGCGAGCTGCTAATGTTGCAGCAGTTAACAGGTGCTGTGCACCCCTAGATGGAAGTATGGCAAGCCATTGTGTTATATAATGTTAGGAACTTCAATAAAATCCATGCCGACCATTAAAGCTAAGTCAGTCTGTTGTATCTGACGTTGATCAAAAACTACAAAGCAGGGAACGTGTCTTTCGTTTAAAGTCCATTCTAAACTCGTGTCCTTTTGCATTAACGTGCTCTACCTGTGCTGCTGGGCCGAGGATGCCGATCCGACGCCGCAGTCTCGGTCATCGGGACAGACGAGGGACTCCTTGCCCTTTGGACTCCCTTTGTTCTCGCTGGGATTCTTGCGGAGACGGGTTTTGTCAGAAGCGAGCGTGGCAGTGGGCGTCAGTCCCCTGCGGTGAGACGGTCCACTGCCCTGACGGCGAGGCTGTAAACCAGCTGCACTCTTTGGACCTGCAGTGAAACAAAGTTTATGTTAGCTACAACATAAAAGGATGTAAGAACCTTTTGCTACATGTCTGCTAAACGCTGCCGAGGTACCTTTAGTTTCCATCACCTACCAGGCAGGGGGGGTGTTGTCACATTGTGGCAGCTGGCAGATAAGTGCAGAGTGATGGTGTGGAAGCAGGACACCTCAAGTTGTGTCGCATTTTCCTGCGATGCGACCGAACCCAAGACGTCCACCTGCTGATGGACATGGAAACTCCCTTGTTGGCGTGCGCTGAAGGTCATCACTACATCCTGGTGAACACATCGCAGAGAATACGTTCATGCAGCTTCGTTAAAACAAACGAAACCCAACTGCAGCCGCTCTCACCTGGCGCTGCCCGGGGCCGATTGTGCCCGTGGAAGGTGTAGCTGCGAAGTGCGCAACTTTGCCAAAGCGAAAGCTCACGGGAAGCTGAGGGCAGAGATTCTGGAGTACGCAAAGGAGATCCAAGCTTTGTCCAACCGCACAGCTCTGGAAGTCAAATCTGTGAGAGGGAGCAGGTACCAGGGAGACGGGGACACCGGAGCCCGTCACTGCCACCTCCACGCTGCTGTTGGCTGAAGAGAGGAACATCATCATCATAGAAGCACACTTATTACTATTCTATGGGCTCGTAGGGCTTGTAGTTTAATGTCCAATCCCCCAGAGTGCAACGTGCACATATCCAAACTCTCAGTGACTTCCATTGTCTTTACCGTACTTTCCGCCGTACATGTCGCATCAGTCCAAAAATATCTAATAAAGTGGGGTAACAGCATGCTGGAACTACTCTGACTGATGAAGCCCTCTGGAGCGAGGGTGAAACGTTTCTACTAAAAAGAAACTGTCCAGATGACCTGATTGAGAATGATCAGACTATCTAATAATGTTTTTAATATATTTTTTGTAGTATTTTACATCACTTTATAATGTGGTTGTGTTTGATTTGTTTTTGTATAATTTGTTTTATTTACTTTTTATTATTTTTTTTAATGATTGTCTATTGGTATCTGTACCTCATCTATGTTTGTTGTTTAAAACAGGTCACTCTTGTAAATGAGTCCTTGTGGCTCAATGAGACTAATGTGTGTGAATAAAGGTTGAATGAGAAAAATTAGCAAAAAATAACAATTTTAAAAAAGGCCTAAAACTAGCCAACAAAAAGCAGAAAGAAGTTTAAATAACAAGAAGGAAGAGCAGATAATTCAGACATTTTAAAGTAGTGTTCTGTAGAAAGGTTGTCAACAGTTAATATCTTACCTGTTGTAGATCCCTTTTTGACTGATGCCTGTTCTGAGCACATTAATGAGAAAACTGATAGACCAAGTTGGGTCAAGAAGACCAAAGTGGAAAACTATTGTCCTAAAATATTTTAATCTCCAATCTTTAAAAAAAAAAAAAAAAAGTTCTGCAGAAACCTGTTAATTACCCATTAATTAAAATCAGGTGTGTCGGAGCAGAGAAACAACTAAAACATGCAGGATGGTGTTCCTCAAGGAACATGGTTGGGCACCCTTGGATTAAAGAGCCATCTTAAACATACTGTATATATTCAAGAGTAATGTTTCTACAGAAACTCACCTAAAATACCCTAAATCATCCCTTTAGTTCACAGAACATTACTTCAGAAACCCAAAGTGTCACATTTAACAGCTGCATAACGAGTTGCCTGGTATTATGCATTATGTAATTGTGCTTTCTTTTAATGGCGTCAACAACAGAAAATTATGGACTTCAGATTTGACATAATTCAAGAGGAGAGTTGAGTGGGAAATATCTCAGTTTGGTGTTGAACAAGGACACACACACATAAATGATCCTAGATGAGCATTTGTTAAAACTCTTTAATTTAGATGTGTTTAATTTAAATCTAATTACAGTACAATATTACAACCTAACTAACTGGATTCATCTTTAAATAAACAGAATGCTCAGTTATTTGTTGTGAAAGGCAACCATGTGAAAACACGCTGCTGTGTTAAGATTGTTAAGATTATTCTGCCCATTGGCATGCAGATAAACTCATAAAACACAGGCGTAGAACCTGAGAGGGTCAAGCAAAGTGTTGGTGCCTGTGCACATAAAGGACGGATTTATGCAGAGGGAAAGGTGGTGATGAGGTCGTGGCCCTCCGGTGGTCTCATTCTGGCACGAGCATGAATCTCGCAGTACAGCTGCCCTTCCACGAAGAAGTAACCCATCTGTTTCAGGTTGACGTCGCAGTCGGAGCACACAAAGCAGCCGGGATGATGGTACGTGTCCCGAGCTTTCACCACCGTCCCACTGCAGCGTCACAAACCCACAGAAATCAATTTACAACAATGATTTACAACTTCATTATTTACTGTTCAGAAATATGCACCCACTACTTTGGATGTGCAAAAAAGAGAACTTTATTATATATTTTACTATAATCTTAAAACTAGGCCTGTCGCAATAAAAATAAATCAATTAATTGCATGATAAATGAAAATTATCAACCCCATTCTCATTAATCGGATTTATTGTTTCTTCGTATCTCTCTCTTTTTACTGGACACTGGATGACAAAAAACTCAAGTCAGGTGCTCTTCACTGACCCCTCCATTTATCTTTTCTCTTTAAATTCCATTTTAACACCCAAAATCAGTTTTTGGATCGCTAAAAGCAGCTAAGCTGAGAAACTACGGTAAGTTATGAGCTAAGCTAACAGGCCGACCTCAGGAATAAACCTCCGTCTTGTCAAAGCTCCAAAATTAACAGTTGAAACCCATGCCTTCATGTAAAAAAATTGTTTTTCTCTGCAAAAAAAGCTGAGAACTTGTTTACTGATTTTTTTAAATCAAAATCTTTGTTTGAAAAATGCTATGCTAAAGAGCTCAAATCACACCGAGCGTCCGCCATTTTGAAAACTGAAGAGAGACAGCCCTTGTCATGTCAAGGGGCCTCCCTCTCAGTTTCTTAAAGAGACACGCTGCTCGTTCCCTCACTATCCATCCTTCGGTTCAAACAGTCTTGTACTGCCATCCGGTGGTCAAAAAAGGTACTACACACAAAACAAATTAACCTACATTTTATCCTAAATTTGACAATAATTACCAATTATTGTTAAATTTCAAACTATATTATCGTTTATCGCAATAATTTCTGAGACAATTAATTGCCCAGCAAAATTAGTTATCTTGACAGGCCTACTTAAAACTTTTTGGATGTAATCACTTATGTTAAATTATTGTGGAACTGTGTGTGTGCGTTAGAGTCTTTTTGTCTACTCAGAAAGGAGCCTGCATAACTGATAACTTCTGATGCCTTCAAATCTGTGAGCTGTGAAGCAGAGGCTGTCTTGACCTCGCCTCTGATAAGTATTATAAGAAGACGCTTTATGCTGTCTGCGGGAAGACCTTGTGACCACTGTAACATCTTTGTGAGCCTGTTTTCAATTCTGCACCCCTTGCAAGTAAAACTGGGTTGAAAAATCTCCTCGTTATCCTCTTGCATGGCTTATTTGAGTAATGAGTTGATGAAAAGGTAATTAATTTATCCAAGGTAACTGATGTTGAAAAAAAATTGGGGGTGGAGTGGGGTTGGTGATTCATTCATCCATAATGCACTTAAAATGCTGCCAATTTTATTCATATATATTTTTCATTTGTTAATCCTGTGTCATGTTTCCTTGCTTTGGTGTGTAATTTTCTTAGTACTCATGCTAAATGCTAACGCATCACATGAGATCTTTGTTTCTAGTACATTAAACTGAGATGCACCGGAACATTTTATCTTATTTTATGAACATACTGATGCACGTTCAGCCCTAACGTGAGCCACATGTGATTCTATTTTAACTCACACAATCCCGTTCCCACACTTGTCGCAGATGGGCAGTTTCTGCAGGTTTCCTGTAGGCGGAGCAGCTTTGGTTGTGGGGGCCTTCACCGTCCGAGTCACAATGGGCCGAGTGCCTGACCAGGGCAGAGAGAGACCACTGAACAAAACAAGACTGAATGGCTGGAGGGCATAAATTAAAGGAAACCACTTGAGATATGAAGCAAGAACGCTTGAGGGGTGTACAATAACCTCTTGTCTCCTAATTGACGATTCCTTTTGGTTTCTAACCATATTTTATAGCTAAACTCCAGCAGGACACTCTGGATTCTATTCATTGGAGGACAAACACGGAGAAGTGCTTTTGTATCGACAGATTATGCTGCTTTAACAGCACTTGAATAAAGAGGAAACAGTAATGAAAAAAGTCTCATTACTGATAGGAACATTTGTTTTTCCTCGTCTTTTATGCAACAATGTATTATAAAATAAAAGCTTAAGGTTGGTTAATGGTTGTTGTTTTAATATCTGCCTCAGTTTGGCCACAACACATTAATCATGTGGATAAATTAAGCAAACCTAGACAAAAAGCATTTTCTGTAATTGTGCTGAACGGCTCAACCCAAATGAGCTGAAGAAACTGAAACCAAGTGTTTACAAGTAAAAGAAGCAGAACAATATCAGTAGCTCAAAAAATAATAGCAGCTAGCTAAAAGCTAAAATTATGAAAAGGCTGACTAAAGATAAAAACAACATAAGATTAGCTCTAGATGAAACTCAAAAGCAGCAAAACACCACGTCCCTGCTAAACGTAGCTAAAACACTTGTTAAAAGTGCCCAAAACACCAAAGGCTATAAATAGTAAAAGCGTAGCTAAAAGTTACAAGAAGCAAGAGGCTAGCGAAATGCTAAGAGGAGCACAACACCAGTTAAAAACAAAAAGAGAATATTAGCTAAAAGCTAATAAACGATAAGCAAAACACATGGCAAAAGCTAAAATAATGTGTTAGCTAAAAGTTGTAAACCCCCAGCTAAAAACAAAGTAGAAAGTTAACTAAAAGCTAAAAGAAGAAAAACACAAGCTATAATGAATAAATGTAATGTAAAAGCTAAAAGTAAAAGAACAGTTGCTAAATGCTTAAATGAGACAAAGCATGAGATAAAAGCACCAAAACAAAAGTAGAAGCTAAAAGTAGCTAAAGGCTATCTAAAAAACTAAAGTAGCAGAGTGGCAGCAAAAAAGTAAAAGAATGAAGAAGCAGGTTTAAAGGATTTTTTTTTTTGCATGAACTGTAGTAATTTCAATATATTTATATGAGGAAAATATTATTTATTAAAGTTAAGTAATTTGAAAACTTGCAAAGACCAACAAATATAGCACCATCTCCTGAACGAGACAAATGTTTTGATATATGAGTAGCACACAGTATGCAGAGGTATAGGTAAACTACAAAACTATACTGTATATAAAAATAAAGGCTGGGTGGATGGGGGGGTGGGGGGTGGTGGGTGAAGACTAATTCAGAATACTGTACACTCAATTAAAGAAGGAAGAACAATAATAAACACATTAAGTCAAAACACAAGGCTATTCAACTAAATTGCTCAGGGGGGCACAGTTACTGAAAGTCAAGAGCTCAGGGGCCGGACATCCAGCAGTTATTGTCATTGTTTGTTTTATGGTTAAAAATCTAGTTTTATTAAAAAATTAACCCATTGGTGGGCCGAACTGAGTTCACCCATGGGCCTAATTTGGCCCCTGGGCCACCACTTGAGTAGCCCTGGTTCAGCACAAACATGAGTATGTATGCTGATTGAGAGGCTGCAAACAGCTGCTGCTAAAGTTAGCCAAGCTTCTGTGGAAAAGCTCCTGAGAAATGCTTTTATTGTTTTGGAGGAAATGCATCATCTGGGAAGGAAAAGCTCACCATCACTGTCGATAAACTCCTGCAGAGCTTTAAAGGAACCAGATTGCCGAGGCTCCTGGGGCTCTTCTTCTTCTTTCTGCAACATCCGGTACACATCAGAATCCTCGATGCTGCTCAGAGTCCTGGGACTGAGCATTCAGAGACACACAGATTCAGGTACACGTTGCTTCATAAACAAACGAGCCAAATATCCGAGGAGGCTGCAGTATACTAACTCTGCCTTTAAGAAAGAAAAACATTAAAGTTTTACACACATAATGCTTTTTATGGGGATTTACAGAATGTTGATGCACAATTAAGACATCCTTTAGTCATTTTAAATGTTTATTTTCTTATGCAAAAGTTATGAGTCTGCTTTGTTACATATAAACTATCAAACAGTCTAAAATGAATGCTTTTAGCTAACAAAGCTTTGTAAATGTCAGTGTTTGGATAGCAAGTGAGTTTTGTAAAAATGTATTGCAGATGACATAGGGCAATTTTCTACGGCATCCCACAAGGCTCCATTCTTGGGCGCCTTCTGTTGAGAAGGGGTTCCCTGCAGACCAAAAGTGGGCGTTTCTGCAGAATAGGCGTTTCTAGAGGGCAAACACTGATTGGCTAGTTGTATTTTCTGGCTCTTTACGCAGGTTACGTCAGCTTTATTTTAAAACTGAAGGGTTGTAGGCTGCATCTGATACAAGTTGGCTTGAGTCTGGTCTGGGTACAATGAAATATGAAGCATCTGAAGCGAAACCTGCTCCATTTGTCAAAAAGTCTGGTCTCAA
>JARVGV010000474.1:21791030-21802580 GCA_031762435.1 Hypsolebias longignatus
ACGTCAAATGTATAGTGACTTCAGATGAAATTTTAATATATTTATAAGTTTGTTTACAAAAACGAACATAGTTAAATCAGACAAGATATATATGTTGTGCCATTTTATGCAAAGTTCAAATTTCATGTCAGTGGTCCTTTAAAGCTCTAGTGGAGAGAATCGAATGGTTTTTCAAAATATTTTTTTCCTGTACAACCCAGTACCAATTGACCCACGAACCGGTACCAGTCCACAGCCCGGTGGTTGGGGACCACTGCTGTAAATAATGTCACTATAATCTGTAGCCGGTATGAAAGTTGCAGGTACAAGTAATTTCCTGGCATTCAGAGTTAATCAAAATCTATTTCTGAAAAAGAAACCCAGTTTTAATTTCAATTTCTTTATCAAGTTTTCAGCAGGTGACTTGAAAGAGAGATGTGCATAAACTAAAATTCCCAAGTATTTGTAAGACTCTACAAACTCAATAGAAACATCATGTGTAGATAAGATAGGAGGAAGGGCTGCTGGCACCAACTTTCTGTTTGAAAACAATATCCCCTTTGTTTTATCAGCATTTAGTACCAATTTAAGATGGAACAAGCCTGACTGAATGATGTCAAATGCAGACTGTAGAAGCTGGAAAACTTGGCAACTGTGTTAGCTCAACAATAAACAAATGTATCGTCGGCATAGAAATGTTAGGAGGTGTCAGGAATGTTTTGACCTACATTACTTGTATAAATTGTAAAGAGAGTGGGTCCTAAAACTGAGACTGAAACTGAGAACGGAAACTGAAACTGAGAACTGAAACTAAATAACACCATTATCGACCGTTAAATAGCTAGAAGAAGTGCCATTGTGTTTTTCATTCATTCAACCTTTATTTAGACAGGTGGTGAAGTCTCCCCACCATCACAGACATTTATACCTCCAGATGCAGGAAGAGGGCCACCTGCATCATGAAGGACCACACTCACCCAGCACACACACTTTTTGCCCCGCTCCCCTCAGGAAGGAGCATTAAGTGTAGAACCACTAGACTGAGGAACAGCTTCTACCCTGAGGCTGTTAGACTCATGAATATAACCAGGATAATAATTTTGTCACATCATGTTGCTGTGTTCATTTGTGCTCATCTGCTCAGACTCATGTTCATGCTGCTGTTTATCATATTGTTTTATACTATTAGTGCTTGATGTATAGTTAGTTGATGTTTTTCTTAGTTCATATATGTTATTACTGATTTTCTTTAACATTTTATTGTTGGATGTAACTGGGACCCTGTGAACATAATTTCGTTCCACCACATGTACCACAGATTTCTGACTTTCTGATATATACAGTATACAGTATATGTGAGATCACTATATTTATAAAGGCTTTTAAAATTTATAAAAATATATAAATAGGCTCTTAAAAAACATTTATTTTTTTATTTTTAGCGTGCTGACAAGAAGTTCTCAGGACATCATGATGGGAGCCACCAAAGGAAAACAAACTTTAACGATCAAATGATGGAGGACTTTTATGTATTAGAACAACAAACCTAAAAACAACTCTTTCTCCTGATCTCGTTTGTAAATTGTTACCGAAAGAGGTTTTAAAGTTGCCGTTTGCTGTAGCCAAAAAAAGATGGCTATCTCTTGTGTTTACGTTCCACAAGCAGCTGGGAGCCCCGATGAGTCATAGAGGCGAGGATGTTCCTGACCAAAAATGGCTGCAAGAGGACACGTCTGTTGTGTTGGAATCAAGCTGCCAAGTTCACTGCAGGAGAAAAGCCTTTCACATCTGATGCAGACACTTTATAAACTCAAAACTTTAAACTTCGTTTTACAATTTATTTTAGTTACGCATCAGATATCATGTGTTCCCACTGGGCTTGTGTCCTCTTTGATTTCTTGCCCGTCTCTCTCATCACTGCTGTCATACCCTGAGTGTCTGCTAACACAACAGGTGGGACGTTACTGCCTGTAGAGCTATCTGCTTTGATTTAGTTCCTGAGGTCTTTCCCTAAATATAGATGAACGCTGAGCCCAACTGGGACGGACTACTGACGTTTTCTCATTTTGGCTCTTCTGACTTGAGGGATTCAGCTAAACAAGTTGATCTAAACACATAACGGGTCAAATTCAGACAGTTTGCTTTTGCAAGTTGTTGGGGTAGAAAGCAGCAGGAGGTGAAAGATGTCACCATGAAGAGTGACTGACAGTTATGACAAAATTCATAATCTTGTTGAGTATATTTGATCATTTTCCCCTTATTTCATTCTTTATATAACCACGTTTTCTTTTTCTCACTCACCAAAGTGAAAGTTCAAATCTTTTTAAGTAGGGTTTATGGAAAGGTTATGAACAATTATCATCTTACCTGTTGTAGATAACTTTTTGAATGACCTCAGTTTTAGGAAATTGTTAGTTTAATGTCGCCCTGATTGAAGAATGAACAGCTAACCTGAGCAGAACAAAGACTACATGTTGCCGCCATCTTAAAATAACTCTACCTTTAAAAAGTTCATGCAAAGTCTATTTTATAAAACCTTGAACTACTATCAGTTTCATGTCACATAACTATACTAGCATAAAAGATGATGGTTGAAGTGCCGCAGGAAGTGAAATTTATGTCCGGTCTCTCCACAACTCCCTTTGACTCTACTTGGCCTCGATGTAGGCGAAATTGCTAAAACGTACTCACACCAGACACATCTTTGGGCAAACAAGTGAAATAAATTTACAAAACACTCGCTATGCTCTGCCATGGCTTATAAAAAGTGCTGTGGTAGAGTCCAGGCCACCTTCCCTCTGCTGATTGGAGCTCATAAATCAAGTCCATTTGGTCGCTTCCTCTGAATTCTCTCATCAACCAACAAGCACAGAAATGTCTACTACACCTCCTCATAATAACAAAGTGGTGGTTTATCAGCTTTTTAGTTAACATAATATATATTTATTTTTAAAAAAGAAAAACTAAAATAAAGGCTGTGGTTGCAAAGATAAAAAAAAATGGTTGGTTTGATTCTTTGCTTCATCAAAGGCCGGTTAAAGGCCTATAGTCTGCTGGTGTCAAATCTTCAGTTGGACTTGCGTCGCTCGGTACCTCAGTTGACTATGAGAAGATTTGAAGAACAGAGTTGAAATGGGTGGGCCACCAATGGAAAGACTCAAACTGTTCATCCAAGTAGAGCCCATGGTACAAAACAGAGTAAAGCTCTGATCAAGGCTCATTTTTAATTTTTTTTCTTTCTAATACTCAAAACCAGAGCTTAAGTGTAGTCGGATCCTGCCGGAACAGGATCCAGGAAACGCTCTTATTTTGACAGGGTGTGTTCTGGTAACGGTTTGCTTGGGTTCGGTAACTCTCAGGCTTACTAAACTATGTGTTGCCTGTTTATTGTGTGTTTGTACAACACTTTGGTTGGCCTTGTTGCCGATTTAAGTGCTCTATAAATAAAATGGTATGGTATGGTATGGTATGGTATGGTATGGTATTGTACAGTACTAATAATAAAGTTATGGAGAAATATGACTGCCTTGAACGAATAAAGCATATACTGTGTTGGCTGTGTAAACTGAAAATAGTTACATAAACACTCATTTTAAACACAACAGCCACTTTTGAGCTGCCTCTTCAAGTAGCATTTCCGCATCTACTCTTGGAAAAAAATCTCTGCACCTAAAAAAGTTGTGGGGGTGAGTGATGAGCTAACCAGGGAGTCACACGTGGGCTCCTGGAGGTTTCTTATCTGGAGTCGGAAAAGGTGCGGAAGATCGGTGATGGTCCGCGAACCTCTTGCTGTGATCAGTCAGAAAACAATGAGCAGGGACAGTGTCGGGTGTAGAATGCTTGACAGAAACGGAGTGTTTATAGATTTAGGTAAACGTAGATGTTTAAAATACACCAAAATGCAGGAAATCGCATCTACTTTATTCAAAAATTTCTGGGGGAGGGACCCTCAGAGTCTCCCGCCCCCAAGCCCGCCCCTATTTGCGTTGCGGCATCGGCTGCTTTACAAATTAAGCCCTGCTCAAAA
Source organism: Hypsolebias longignatus (assembly GCA_031762435.1). Lineage (NCBI taxonomy): Eukaryota > Metazoa > Chordata > Actinopteri > Cyprinodontiformes > Rivulidae > Hypsolebias > Hypsolebias longignatus. Next base: position 21,795,037 of record JARVGV010000474.1, read on the forward strand.
CAAACCTTAAGTGCAAAAACTCAACCTCTTTTACAAATAGGGACTGCGAGATGTTCCTTCAGTTTACGTTAGCAGTTCCTTTGAGATTCTGATGTTGGATTATATTTTGTATCAACAGGAAATGCCACATTAATTCCAGGAAATGATCGTTTCCATGACATATGTAGATAAAAATAACTTGCAGTGCATCTGTTTTTGTTTAATTTAATGTGTCTGACTAATCCAAAACTCCCTTTTTTTGTTGTACGGTTATAAAAATGTTTTTCAGTTTGAGTGTACCAGTTTAAGATGAGTGAGTTGAGCCAACGCTGACTCTTTCTTTCCACTGAACAATAGTGTGTGATATCTAACATAACAGTGCACCGTCTCATCATTCCAGTCCATCAGATGTATTCTTCTCTGTGTTGACTCAGGCGTCGGCATGAACGTCCTGCAGAACGCCATCAGTCTTCCTTTCTCTCCGTTTGGTCAGATGTCATGATGTTTTTCAGGTTTCAGAGAGAAATCACACTAAGGGTTCAACATTACTGTGTGCATTTTTTACAAAGATTTTCCATGTTCTTGAATTCCTCTGTGCAGAAACGTGCATGTATATGTGCACGTGCCAAGAGTACAATGTAAGCTGCTATTTGTATCTAAGCCCCATGTATTTACTGCAGCACAGGTGCGAGCTCCACACCACACCAGACAATGTTGACTGTAAAACAAACTGATCCCTCTGGAATGGAGCCCCAGAGAGAAAACACACTCATGTGAATATATATTTTGTATATACAGTATATACAGTATACAGTATATATATATTTTTATAGATAGAAAAACCACCAATTAGGGAAAACATAAAAGGAATCATGAAACATTGAAAACATTTGTTGTAGCAGTCTGAAATCAATTTTTACCACTTGTTTTGGGTCTTACAGGAGAAACATCACTCACCCTGGAGATGGTCAGGGGCTGGTTGAAGTCCTTTCCTCCTGTCAGGCGGAAACCCCAGGGGGGCGGCCCATCCAGCACAACATTCACTGGCATGATCCCTTATATATGTATATATATAATTTTTTTTAGATCTCCCAGCTGTTGTCACAGAGGCGTACAGTAAAGTGCACACTGCCGGGATCACAGTTAAAGTGCTGAGAAGATGAAAAGTGATGGAGATTTTGAACCCTTGAAAAAAATAAAAGGTGGTGGTGGTGGGAGGCAGAGGGAGGGGAATGGAAAAAGCCTACCCCATGAGTGAGGTAATTGGTCAGATTTTGGGAGTGGATCATCATTCTTTATTAGTACTTCATCAGACATGTTCCTGATTTCTTCTCATCTCTTTAGTGTTCTCTCCAAACAGAAGCCAGCCTCTTCCACGAGCCTCAGTTTTCACTTCTGTTAGCCTCAGACTGGACTGGGTCTTTGAATGCCTACTGGGACACTCATAAACAGACAGAAGATGTAAAACAGTCTCTGTCCAGAGGCCAGCCGGCACCAGCGCTTCTCATCTCTGGACTCTCGGGGTCTGGCTGCTTTCGTCTTGCTGCTCTTCTCCATATTTGGTCTGAAGGCAAAGCTCCTCTCTGAGGCCCTGAGATCCTCGCAGGCACATTCCAGCCTCTATTGATCTGGATCGAACCCAGTCTGCTGAGGTTGTTACTCAGGTGCATACCCATTGTGTTTGATGACAACAGTTTAAAGTGAAGTTGAACCTTTGAATCAAAATGTTCTCACTCCTTCAAAAGTTTGCTGCAGTTAATGCCGTCCTGAATGAAACGTCCCTCACAGGACCGATAGGCTTCCAAAACAAAATGATCCATGACAGAAGAACCATTTCTCCTCTGCACACTACATGTAGCTCTGCATATTTCAAATACTTACACAGTATGTACTAATAACAGGGTGGCATGGTGGCTCAGTTGGTAGAGCTGCTGCCTCTCAGCAAGAAGGTCACCAGTTCAAATCCTGGCTCAGGACCCCTCTGGGTGGAGTTTGCATGTTCTCTCCGTGCATGCGTGGGTTTTCTCTGGGTACTCCGGTTTCCTCCCACAGACCAAAAACATGCATGTTAGACTGATTGGCTATAAATTGTCCCTAGGTGTGAGAGAGTGAATGGTAGTTGTCTCTATGCATTCTTATTGGTTTCTTTAGTTCATTGTCCATTCCACCTGATAGGGTCCATAATTACAGCTTGTCCATTTTTTTTTTTTTTTTAATAATTTTGTTACAATCAGAAACACTTCAAAGGCATTTTGAAGTGGGGTTTTGTGCATTATTACAAACAAAACTTGACATATTTTAGACTTTTTGTAAGAGTTTAAATCTGACCTGACTGATGAGGTAATATCTAGTCCAGACATGACTGGGACCAAAGTGGACCGCTGCTTCTTAAACCTAGTCCAGTATATACAATTTCAAACCAGTTCTAGCAAATGTTATTTAACAGATGTTTTTGCTGCTACAAACTTTACTTTACACTAATACTTACATAGCAGTTATAGGCAATAGGGAGCGCAAATTAGAGCTGCAATCAGGCCCAAAAAATCTGAGCTGGCCCCAGCCCGTAGCCATCATTTCTGAACCCACCCAATGAATTCACAGATTTGAAGATGGCAGTTTTAAGATGACAACGGTCCCCTTTAGTTTTGGCTGAGTTCAGGCTAACATAATCAGTTCTGTTACTGAAGCTGGCCGAACCTGACCCCAACGCGCCCCCCAACACACACACACACACACACATACTGCCTTGACATTTTTAATTAGGCTTTGACTACTTGGTTATTAACGGTTGGTGGACACACGTGGCTGAAGGGCAGAAGGTAGAAGATGAGGGGGTGTTTGTCCTTTCGTGGCTGTCAAAGCACAATAAATGCTTCTGCCTGCATTCTGCATTATTCAGACACAGACCCTGCTCTGATGTAGTTTATTTTGTGATCTCACCTGTTTGGGTTGTCGGCCGCGCGTGTCCGCTGAGTGCAGCGGCTGAATGTACGTCCATCTGGGCTGAAGGATCCCTGGCAGTAGTCCATCTGAATCTCAACACTTTTTTACCTCTTTCAAGGCCGGTCAGTGCGTGGTCAAACGGCTGGAGGTTGTATGGCAAGCCATGTTTCCATATAACTGGATCGTCAGCCGTGCACTTCTGCTGACACTTAGCCCGACACGACCCGGCCTGCACATTATTATGGCCCAGCACTAACCGAGTTAGGCAGGGCTGGGCTCGGGATTCGGGTTAGAAATTACAGCTCTGGTGTAAATGGCAGCAGCAGCTAGCTGTAACACCATGGCAGCCTGGAGGCATGAACCACAATAAAGATTTGAATATGGCAGTTTTAAGATGACAACAGTCCCCTTTAGTTTTGGCTGAGTTCAGGTTAACATAATCAGTTCTGGTACTGAAACTGTGCATTTCATTTGTACACAAAAGTTGCCATTTTCGAGTTATAATGCGAAATAAATTAAAATAGTTTTATCACTTCCAGCCTCAAAATCCAGGAAGGCCATTTTGTGCATAAAATTGTAGTGACAGCTGCAATAAGAAATGTTTTAATTGTGCTTCTTTTGATTTACATATAAGTAAATCAGTCGCCCATTTAGCTACTCCTCAAGCACCAGTAAACATGTTGCTGGGCGAGACAAACCCTGTGCTGGGCTTAGATTTTGAGTTTGAGGCAACTCACTGTGGGCAAGCAAACGTCACATAATTTCGGTGCAAGATGGAGTTGGACATCTAGGAATGCAAAGTTTCCACACAAGTATCGGCTCCTTTGTGAGCAAATAAGCTAATGTAGTTAGCAGCATGTCAAATGCACATAACTTGTATAGCTATATATACCCTGAAAATAATTGTTATATTCACGTGAATAATCTGTTTTTGTCATTGATATACTCTGAATAATTGCTTTTTGTCGTGAATGAGAGGGCATTAATCTCAATCACTGTGGGTTTATTACTGACACCAACAGGTTCTGTTGGCACTTTCTCTTTTGGTTTGATTCGATTCAGCTTGTACGTCTAGGCATACTTCATGCAAATAAAGATTTTATGGTTCTAGAAAATTAGGTTTTTGGCCTAAAATGATCTGTTAGGCTAACTTCAAGCCCAAATCTGTGAAAAGTTTGCAATAAAATTTAAACCTTATTTAAAATATAGTGAGAGTATGAGTAAATTAATTTGGAGAAAACAAAATGAAATTAAAAAAAAATTGGACTTCGTTGCAGTTCTCATTAAAATGGTCTCATTTTCCCAGGCCCACACACAGAGTTCAGACATGAAATACTCTTCAGGTAATTTCTATTTCACGTATAAAAGCCGTCCAATACTAAAGAACATCTGGGGTACACCTGGACACTGAAGTTTCGTCAGTGGTTTGACATTATGAAGTGATGTTAACATTATGTATTTTGTTTAAAGACCAAAAATTGCTTCCTGTGGTGTTTTCATATATCTGTTGGAAATTAAACAAGTCATTCTTGCTATTCTAATAGAACAGACTGTGTTGGGCACAGTTCTGCTAATTCGCTAACAGTTTTTGTTTAGTGGATTAGCTTTTTGCTAAATTCAGAAACCATCAACAGAATTAGCTTCCACTAAATTAGGTTTGGCCAACTTTAAGTCCACTAAGAAAATTCACAAGCTTGTTCCTATCTGTTGTGGGCGTGTCTTGCAACGTGTTAGACGTGCTATTGGCTGACTATGTGTACATGTGACAAGACGTGATTTAATTGTCGACAGCAGTTTCAACTGGAAAGAGACTGTGACGCAGACTGAGTGACTGGCTTGTGTTTTAACGTTACCTTCTGCTCTTTTACCTGTTCAGCGGTTTAGCGTTAGCAAAGCTAAATTTTTTTAGTTAGTGGAATATGGATTAGTGAAGCTAACTTTTTGGTTAGCTGTGTCCACCGATGAGTACAGAGAAAGTACAAAAAACATTTTAACGTTAGTTATTTTCTCGGAAGAGTCTCATTTGTCCAAGTTTTTAAAAAAAGTTTGTTTTCTAGAAATTTTTTAATCTATGGCCATACTGCACACAGTGCTTTCTAATTACCCATAATGCAGTGGAGTAATCTACTTTTTTGTAGTGGATATACTGTGCTTGGAAAGCAAAGTACAGTATACTGTTAGTACAATGTAATCATCAGTTAATTTTGATTTTTAAGCATATTGAACATGTCCAAAATTTCTCTGATGCTTATACTGTATTTGTATAAATGAGCAACAAACTTTGTACAACAGTTGGCTTTGTATTAAAAACATGTTACAGAATTTATTAAACAGTATCAAAGCAAAGCGCTGCATACCAATAGATTGTTACAGAAGAGTTAAACTGCCGTTTAACATATCAATGACACGTGTTTAATGATATATCATGTATCACTGGGCACTTTTAAGTGGGTACTGTATACTGAAATTCTTAAGCTTTTCTATACTCCGTATACCCAATTATCACGTAGACTACTCCACTGCCATGATGTGTATTTGCAGCGAGACAGTTCTTCCCTAACTCGGGTCCTTCTATTTAAGATCCTGATCTTCTCCTCAGTGAGGAAACATGTCTGTTTCATCTGGGTGACTACTGTAAGTTCTTTCAGTAGCACGTTGACAATCTGGCCTTTGTGTATGTGTGTGGTGGTGTGGCAATGCAGAAGTCATCAGGTGTTGTGTTCACCTTTTCGATACATCTTTTTATGGCCCTTTCCATCCTAGTCTTGTCAGTGAAGCACTTTTAGCACAGCCCATGATATACCGTCATAAACTTCAGATTCTTTGTACAGTAGCTTTTAAAAAGTGTTGAGACAAAAGTTTGTTTTATGCCATCTGGGTGTTTCCATTTAAACACACATTCTTTGATTTTTGACACAAACTCTCAGAAACTGTATTAAAACCTATTTTTTTTCTTCACAATTAACACATTTAACAGGGACTGCCATATTAGAAATGTGAGCAAGATGATTGGTTGGTTGGTTCTCAGCAACTGTGGCACAACTACTGAACCAGCTATTTAAGTGCTGCCATTTTATAGTCAAAATTTAGAACGAATGTTTACTAAGTTTATTTTTAAGGTACTTTTTAAGAAATTAAGAACCTTTGAAATCTGCCAGAGTATATTTTCTTCAAATTAAAGCCAAAGTTAAATCAAAAGATACTAATTTTGTCCCATGGCCTACTTTGATGTATGATCACACAGAAATCTAAGATACAGTATATATTTCCAACTTGTAATGCTAATAGTAGTTGGTCTGGTTACTAAGCACAGTTAAATCCCACTAGATTTCCATGTTCAAGCTGGAAAGGTGAAGTTGAACATGGTCATTCACAAATCAATCAGAGGTCAGTGGAACACAATTTAAAAATTATTTATTCCTTTAAACTGAGGCGGTTTAAAAAGCCATCCACAGGTAAATTGCAACCTTTTGGTAGAACCCAACTTCAGATGATCAAGTTTAATAAATCATATAATTTGAATTCTGCTTATTGTCTGTACCAGTTGTGTTTGGGTCCTACACTTGAGGATTATGGTCCAATTGAAATATCCAATTCAGAACATTTAGATTTTAGGCATGACATCAGTAAGGAAGTGTCCTAAAGTTGAATGACAGTATTAACAGTTGCTGGGGTCTGTCTGGCTGTACAATATTTTTAGTTTAAATTCTTTTCCTGTACTCAACTAGATGAAAACATGTTTTTTTTCCCTTACGGTGGTGATGCACATTGTTTACAATAAATAAAATGGAAATCAGGCCTTAATAAAATACAGTCTTTGTTCATTCATCTTTCAATTATCACTCACAGGCTCAACCTTTAATATGAAAATGTTTATGAAAAAACAAGGTAATATTGGATAAAAGCCCAACAGGGCTTTCTTTACCCTAGGAATGGGAACACAATGACTATGCATTATTTTTATATTTGTGACTATATATGGATCAAATTATGAAAAGTCCCTGTTGGACCATCTACAAGATCCTTTGGGGTTTTTTTTGCTGAAGGGCTTCAGTTTATTGACTCGACCCAGTGCAACAAACACAGCTGCTCCAAAACCAAAATACATGTAAATATTCAGCACTAAAGAAATGTATAAAACAAATAACTACTTCTGTTGTTAGAGGTTTGATAAAAGCTTTTCTATCAACTCACCTCCTACTGGACACGCTGCAGCCTTTTACTGCTCGTAATCATCACTACCTGTATATTTATATACAAAAAATACAAATGTGTATGAAATGACTTTCGCCCTTAAAGTCAGCATCTACTTATTACTTTAAAGTTTCATTTCATTCACCTGTTTAGCTAAAAATAAAAAAAATGTATATAGTTGTCATCTACTTGCTGGACTTTATTAGCAATACAGCTTCATAAAATCAACCAGAAATGCTATGATATTTTAGAAATACTTTAGGTCCAGTAATAGTTAAACTGAATACCATTTACATCTAAAAGAGCTAAGTCTGGTCCTGTGGACATTCAAAAAATCAAAACAAAAAATACAAACGTTTCGTCTTTCGTCCGAAAGACTTCCTCAGTCTGAGATGTTGTATTCAGCTCAGTCTTATAAATAGCACCCT
>JARVGV010000474.1:21870906-21883716 GCA_031762435.1 Hypsolebias longignatus
GAACAGCTTCTACCCTGAAGCTGTTAGACTCATGAACATCTAACCAGAACAATCACTGTGAAATATCACATCATGTTTCATGTTGCTGTGTTCATTCATCTGCTCACACAGACTCATGTTCGTGCTGCTGTTCGACAAAGTTTTTATAGCATTAGTGCTTAGTGTATTCTGTTAAGTGTATTTCTTAGTTCATATCTTGGATCTTATTACTGTTTTTATTTGCATTTTATACTTTTGCTGGATGTGACTGGGACCGTTTGCACAGTTTCATTCCACTTCATGTACCACATGTGGTGCGAATGACAAAGAAACTGACTATGGACCAGTGCCACAGCATGATGTCACCATCACCATGCTTGACAGTCAATTAAATTGTTAGTTAAATAAAAAAAAAATAAAATAAAAAAATAAAAAACACTTTTCTAGATGAGGTGATTATGACTGTTCATTGTCTGTCCTGAGCCTCGACACAAATACATGCGTCATTACACCCATATTAAAAAAGAAAAAGAAAAATGACATATTTGTAGTAAATTAAAAAGGACATCACAACTAATCTACACAGAAAACTTGATCTTTTATTGTTTATAAAATCTTTTGAACAGGTGCGATGGTCATTGATTAAAATTAATTTGGCCCAAATTAAACAGCAGCTCTGTATATTGATTAGAAACACTGCTCTCAAATGTTTGGAGGAAAAAATAATAAAAAGATTAGTTGGCACTCACAGGGTAAACTATAAATTAAATTGAAATTTGTGAAAGTGAACTATAATTTAGCAATCAAGACACTAATGCTAAAGAAAATGTCAAACTTTGTTCAACCAACCTGATGCTCAAGATCTCTGCAGCGCCGGCTCAGGTCCTCGTTCTCACCCGCTTCCTCACTCAGAAAATAATACTTCCTGGACTGTGGAAACACACAAGGACACATGTTGCTGTTTATAGTGTCTGCGGAAATAAAGGTTAAAGACGTGTAAGTGAAGAAGAATGAAACTGTGGGCTTCACCTGGTAGTCAAAGTCTCCATACGTCTCTGGACTCCCAGGTTCTGATGAAGGGTCTTTGGTCAACAGCTTAAAAATAAATAAATAAATAAATAAATAAATAAATAAAGCACTAAAGACTCAAGTATGCAACAAAAATTATGGGATTAAATAAAAAATAAAAAGGAAACCCAGTTGACAGAAGCAAGTTTAGATTTTCATAATATTCTCCCCAAAATGAACTTTTTATTAAATCTACTCCTGCTCTGTACGAGCTCTTAATGAAAACTGAACATTATTCAAATGGAATGACTTTAGTTGAGATTTATTTTTATTTTGGGGTGGAGGTTAGAGCTGCATTAATACAACAGAAAAAAAAAAAAAAGATCCAAGAGGAAAAGCGGGGAAGCTCACTCACCTCCTGAATGGCTGTCATCACGACGTGCTGGACCGACTCTTCAAGTGTCAGAATCTGCTGGATTTGTTCTGGATTAGAGATTAAAAAAAACAAAAGCAGTTCATGTTCAGCCAAATATAGATCAACAGTGACTCCTCCTGAAAACAAACAAACATGATTTTAACATCTAAAACCAGAGCATTGGAGTTCAGTAAAGAGAAATATATCGTTCATGAAATGTACACAAACCCTCACTTCAAAACAGACAATATCTTACCTGTTGCAGGTGTTATTTAAACAAAGAAACAGTTTAATTCTGACAGAACTGACAAACTAAAGGCCGTCCACATGAGGCCAGAACCACAATGGATCGCAGACAGTGAAAACAACTAAATTTCCTAATTTAACAGCTGTAACAATTTCTAAGCTTTTTAATGAGTTTAATTTTACATTTCACAATTATCTCTAAATGAACTTTAAGCTTCACAGTACGTAAAAGCAAACAGCAGAATCAGCTGATGGAACTGATGAAGCTGGGGAACCTCTGGCAGGAATTTCATAATAATTTCATACTAATCTAAAATAAAGCAAGAAATGCACATTTAACAGATGATTAAAGTGTTAGAAAACAGCTTTGGCATTAAACACTAAAACTTTGAAAGTTGATGTTTTACAAAGTAAAATCAGCTTTGAACGTTGATTTGATCGGAAATGTTTTATACGTTTTATATAAAATTGAATTAATCCTGATTATTTATTAATGTTAGCCAAAACTAAACTAAAAGCTATTATATAAATATTAACAGCAATTTTGCATTACACAATTATTTTGGCTGAAATATGAAATTCCTTCTAAATCGCCCCCTGGCTGCACTGACAGCTAGCTGCTGCTGCCATTTGCACTCGTTAATGACAGACTCCTGTGTAAATAACTGCACACTGAGAATACGGCTATGGAGGACCAAAACTGTCATAATAATAAATAAAAGAATAAATATATAAATGAAATAATACACAGAAGAATAAATATATAAATGAAATAATATATGAAATACTGTATATATAAATTAAATAATACACAAAAGAATAAATATATAAATAAAAGTATAAATGAAATACATAATAAAATAAATATATAAAAATAAATATACTGTTTTTCCGTTTGCTGTATTTATTGCTGTATTGTTTGCTCGCTGTATTTGTGCCTCATCGTTATGTTAATGAGGAGGGCTGCTTTCTATGTCCAGCTCTTCTGCTATTGGTCAATAAACAGGAAATATCCAGGTCTTCCAACTGTTCTTGTGTGGTACACAGGTTTGTGCAAACGACAAGCCACTTCCTCCAAAATCTGGACAACTAATGAGCCAGCATCATCATCCATGTCTGCAGCTACCTGGACCAGCCACTCACTGAAAACATCGACTCGAAACAGTAAATAGTCATCACTGACTGTATTACTTTCAGCTAAGCTAGCAACGTGCCTTAATTCCTCAGCAATCCTACGATACATCTGTAATACAGTACGTAGTTGTTTACTTCCTCTCAAATAAGGAGCTCTCCTAAGAGGACCGCAGCGCAGACATGAACAATCGATCTGCACACTGATCGTTCTCTTTCCTGTTTATTGACCAATAGAAGAGCTGGACATAGAAACCAGCCCTCCTCATTAACATAACGATGAGGCAGAAATACAGCGAGAAAACAATACAGAAATAAATACAGCAAACAATACGGCAAACAATACAGCAATAAATACAGCAATAAATACAGCAAACGGAAAAACAGCATATTTATTTTTATATTTTTACTTCTCTTATTTATTATTATGTATTATTTCATTTATATATTTATTCTTTTGTGTATTATTTCATTCATATATTTATTCTTCTGTGTATTATTTCATTTATATATTATTTCATTGATATATTTATTCTTCTGTGTATTATTTCATTTATATATTCATTCTTTTATTTATATATTTATTATTTTGTGTATTTTGTGTATTATTTCCTTTATATATTTATTCTTTTATTTATATATATTATTCCTTTGTATATTGTTTCATTTATATATTTATTCTTATGTGTATTATTTAATTTATATATTTATTCTTTTATTTATTATTTTGACAGTTTTGGTCCTCCATAATCATAAGCAAGCATCTCATTAAATTCACTTCCTGACTTCTGTGTAAACTGAGCCTTACGTCTCTGTTTGATAGTCTTTTTAAAGCACACAATATGCTGCCTTCAGGTTCGAGGCTGAACATAAGTGAAAACAACCAAAGTTCTAAAACAAAATAAAATTCAGAAAGAACCCAGAAACCCCGAGGAACCATTCTTCCACACCACTTTAAAATATTACAAAAAATAATAAAAATTGGAAAGCGTGAAGATATGACGGTTGAAAACATCAAATTTCTTGCACAATGATCCAGATTTTAAAAAATCCACCAAAGTTCAGTCTGGTCATCTGGACGGTTTCTTATTTATTTATTTATTTTTTGTTCGAGACGTTTCATCCTTCATCCAAAGGACTTCATCAGTCTGAGGAGCCACAAAAAGCTGAGCCCAACAAGCAGCACACTCCCATAGTAGATCAACCAGTGGACCACTGATGGACTGCCCACAAAGGACTGATGAAGTCCTCTGGATGAAGGACAAAACATCTAAAAAATAAAAAAATAATAAATAAATAAATGTCCAGATGACATGACTGAACTTTGTTGGATATGACAGTTGGTTTAAAAAATTACACAGTACTATGTGAGTAAAAGTTAGTGGTTTGTGATGCTGAACTCACATTTTTCAAGGGCATCCATCGCAGCTCCCATTTCTGCTTGCTGAATGCTAGATTAGAAGTGTTTTAAAAGAGGGAGACAGAAGGGGAAAAAAGGGTTTTAGCGTATTTAAAGTGTGCCTGTTTGAAATTCAGGCAAACAAGAAAAAGGAGGATTATGAAAAGTGCATTATATTTAATATTAATGCATCAGTTTGCTTAACAATTGCAGGTAACATTTAGAAAGCCTCTCGACAGTTCTGAGCTGGGTGATGTTTACAGCCGTACCTTACGTTTCTTAGGTGTACATTATGTGGTGTGTGATCGTAGAGGTGGTGAGGAGCTTTAATCATGTAAATACAAAAACACCGAGCTGTCAGAGATTCTGCAAAGGGGACAAACTTATCGCCAGCTCAGAGCAAAAAGGGACCGCTTTCGAGTGGAGTGGGGGGCATGGAGGGGATTTTCACATGTGCACGGAGGGGATGAGAGATGTTTGTTGGATTTACGTTTCATTTCTCGCAGGCTCAGCTGCAGCTTTATCGTATATATACGCCTCCAGCTCTAAAAAAAGGCCCTCGTGTAAAGATTCTTTCCTCTTCATGAATACAGCATGTGATGGCACATAGCAGCCCAACACTTCCATGTGATTTAAAGGCCCAGCATTCCCTGAAATAATACATATCTAGCCTTTCATGTCAGAGTTTTAAACTGAGATCAACCTTTGATGAGATGGGATGGAGTCATAGCAATTTTGATTTAACCTTGTACATGACCTTGTGTCTAGAAGTTTTACCAACATGTGCAGCACTCTGGGCACAAGTTTGGAATGACTGACAGACACTGCAACACCAAAATGCAGCTTTTGTTTTAGCAAATATCAATGAGTGTGGTGGACAGCTCTTCTGTGGAAGATGCACATCCAGTGATCACTTTCTGAGAGTTCCATTAAACTTTCTCTGGTGGTTTATGAAATAACAAATAAGATTGACGCCAAAATTCACTGCCTAAAAATTACACAAAGACGTCATGTATTGTGTAGAGCTGAGAGAGTGACTCTCTGCTATTATCACACCAAATATCAGCTCAGTATAGTAGTCCCTCGCTACTTTGTGGTTCGACTTTTGCGGACTCACTCTTTCGCAGATTTTCAAAGTAAAATTGTACACGAAAAAAAAAGATTGTACAGGACACACGATTGTCAACTTTAATATTACTCACATGATTGGGACGGTACGGGATACAATAAAACGTTTAAAAAAAAACCTTCGGACAGGCATCACCATTTTTTAGTTTTCTCTCAATAAGTCTACATTGGGTTGCTACTCAAAAAGACTACATTACCCAGAAGCAATCAGTGATTCAAGCCGTTGCCTTCAGCTGAAATGGAGGGAAAGTTTTGAGCCGATCCGAAAAAGTTTGGGCCATATTCATAGTGACTTTGGTGCTAAGTGGATGCAGAGTGATCAAAACAAAACCAGAACTGGACCAGAACTACTTCCAGCCTCATTAGTCAGTCTGAGTGCTGCTTGCTGGCCCATGAGGCCTCTTGAGTGGGGAGGCGTTGCTTGGAGGTCCGGTGTTTTCTCCGGAGCTCAACGAGGCATTTTTCATCGGATTTGGACTCAGTCGGGAAGATTGTGTGGTTTTGAACCGGACCAGAACTGGGACCAAGGTTGGTGAGTACTCATATAAAAATTTGCAGTAGCTACTCTACAGTACATATTTGCATGTTCAAATTACGTAGGTTTAAGAGTTTAGAACTTTGCAAGAGTATGGGAAGGGTTAATAAAACCTTAAAATATAAATAAATACTAACATAAATATAGTTACTTCACAGTTTTTTTGGTGGGGGGAGAAAGAGACCGGAACGTAACTCCCACGATAAACGAGGGACTACTGTATCTGGAAAATTCACAAAGTTTGAACCATTTTTGTGTTTCCAAGGTTTCCTTATCTGTGGTGAATACACATATAAAACCATTGGCAAAAACATTATTTCCCTTTCAACTTCAAGTAATAACTTCCTGCTGCAGTGTCGCCTCGGCAAATGTGCTCCTCAGCTGCAAAGTGAAGCTTTCATAACAAAATTGATGTCAAATCAATATAGAATCGATTCATTTTCATTCTGCATAATGTCTCTCCCAATAGAACGGAGCTTAATTGCTATAATAAACACCATCAATAAGGTGGAGCCATTATTCTCATCCCATTAGTGGTGCACTGAAAGGGAAAGCACCTTGTCTTGTTGGGTCTTAATATGCTCTACTGTCTTACTCACCTTGGGCCTTTGCCACAGCCAATTCGCTCCCCTTTGAAATATACAGCCACCGTGTACGTGCGAGCATGCGAGGGCCCCACCGTCTGCAATGTCCTGCAAATTCAATAGGATAAATAAATAAAAAAATTAAAAAAACAGCACAGGGTTGAAAAATAATAACACAGCAGAGGCAAGGGGAAAAGTGGGGACACGGGAAAATAATGAGAAAAAAGGAGGTTAAAACAAGTCGTCAATTGACAGACAATAAAATTCATCTAAAGCAAAGGGTGGAGAGGCGAAGGGTAGTGCTTTGATTCACTGGCACATTTTGTGAGCGAGCATCTGAGGGACGCATAAACAACTTTTAAAGCCTCCCCAAGTCCCTGCACTCATCTTCAGATACACAGAGCTGCGTTTGGTAGAAAGAAAAAAACAAAAAGAAAAAAGTGACATGTTTGGAAGGAACGTGAAATAAACGAATGACAATAGTCTTTGAGGGGCCCACAAGTATTTGGTGCACTAGAAGGGTAAACAAGAAAAAAAAACACAGAGGGAACGAACAATCTTAAAGAAATTATGGAAATGTCTTAGAACACACAACGTTAATTAACAGATGTACCTTATTTTAAAAAAATAAATAAATAAATAAATTAAAAAAAAGTTGTCAACTTTGTTTCATTCCTGCAGGAACATATGTACAAGACAGTTGTATGAAATGCTAACATTAGCATAAACATCACATCTCCAAGCTGCGACTCACCTAAATTATTCACGGACAATTTACTTATTTCATGAGAGCAATCCATTTTTAATGCAACGTGGTCACTTATGACGCTTTATCAATAATGCAGCCCCTTTCTCACTTACAAATGAAGGAGCGCAAAAGGCGCGACGAGTAAATAAGACTCCTGCGCGCGTCGTTTGAGCCAAACCTCAGCAGGGAAAGCGTGTCGCTTGGAATTATCACACTGCTAAAGTAATGCGAAGCGAGACCGAATGAAAAATCTGAGAGTTAAGTCGCACTGATGAAAAAAAGAGGCCAGTTTGAACGCTCGTGTTAAAAGCAGCTGCTTAGAGGACCCCTCTCTGAGATGTGAAAGCGTCTTTGACTCTGCTCCCTGGTGTGTTCTGGCCAGATGAGATGTACAGTAAAGTGATGGTGCTGGGGTGGAGGTGCAGATCTGTCATCAGCCAGACAAATCCACCAGGGAACCTTTAGTAGGGGGGGCTCGGTACATTAACTCCGTTCCCTCCTCACTTTCTCTGTCCTTTCCTGCCTCCGTTGGTCATTCAGATGGCCTCTGTCTGACTCGCACTCTGGTCTCACTCAGGGTTTTGCTGCCTTAACACTTGTAAACAAATTGAGACGGACCTCGGAGACTGCCTGATAGGTCCGACGCCAACAACTACTGTGTGAGAAGCTATAAAAGTTGCATGATTTTGACTTATCGACTTAGAGGGGTCAGAGAATCTCATGTGGAGGTCAACGAGGAGCTTGAGGTTATTGGCAGCTATTGAATAGTCATTGACGAGGAGCAACTCGAGTGGTAACTACACTTGAGGGTGCAGCAAAAACCTCACACTAATCAGTAATAAGCTGATTGTATGCTTACGTCTATTTTTCTGTACATTCAGGGGATGTGATGCTTGAATTTTTCGAGATTCAGTTCACCCAAGAGCTCCATTTGATTCTTACAGGCAGCAGGGTTTAGAGAAGTGTTGACAGCAGAGTGACAGTTGTGCAAAGTATTTGATACATTAACAATTTTGCAAGTTTCCCCACCTACAAAAAATGAAGACATCTGTAATTTTTTAATAGGTACATTTCAACTGAGAGATAAAATCTAAAAAAAATTTTAAAATTAAAAAAAAATCCAGAAAATAACAATGTACCGTACACTGCCTATCACCAAAAAACGAATGAATAAATAAATGAATAAATAAATAAATAAACGACTGAATAAATAAATAAATAAATACATAAATAAAAAAGTTGCCACCTGGATTTAACTAATCAAATAGGTACGAGCCTCCTATTGGATAATTACTGCATGGGTGATTATCTTTCAGCTGGCAACAAGTTATTTAACCCAACTGGTGCAATGAGTTGCTTCTCATTTCTTAAACAACAATGTTGAAAGACACATTGCGTGGTCGTGGAAAAGATGTCAGTCTGTTTGAGAAGGGTCAAATCATTGACATCAAGCAGAGAAAACATCTAAGGAGATTGTAGAAACTACTAAAATTGGGTTAAGAACTGTCCAACGCATTATTAGTGTGGACCCATCGTCTTTGAGGAAGAAATGTGGCTGTAAAACAAATCTTGAATGATCATGATCAGTGATCACTTAAACATTTGGTGAAATCAAATGGAAGAAAAAAACAACCGTAGCACTCAGAGCTATGTTTAATAGTGAAAGTAAGAGCATTTCCACACACGCAATGTGAAGAGAACTCGAGGGATTGGGACTGAACAGCTGTGTAGCCTTAACAAAACCACTAATCAATGAGGCTAACTGAAAAAAAAAGGCTTCAATTTGCCAGGGAGCATAAAGATTGGACTCTGGAGCAATGGAAGAAGGTCATGTGGTCTGATGAGTCCAGATTTACCCAGTTTCAGAGTGATGGGTGCATCAGAAGAGAGGCAGGTGAAGGGATGCACCCATCATGTCTAGTGTCAGTCATCAATGAAAGATCTTGGTGAAAATTTAATGCAACACTGGATGGAAATAGATCTTGTGACATTGCAGAAGCTTCTTGAAACAATGCCACAGTGAATGCATGATGTAATCAAAGCTAAACGTCCAACAAAATATTGGTGTGTGACATTTTTTTTGGTGGCAACATTTTTTTTTGTTTTTTGGTCAGGCAGAGTAACAGACAATTAAGGTGGACAGAAACAGTTAGGCGTTTTAAAACAAGCTCTTGTGCAATAGCACTTCCAGTATGTGTTGTGAATGGTGACTGATTGTGGACAGTGGAGGCGCAGAGGTTAGAGAAAGTGGGCCTGCGATCGGAAGGTCGCTGGTTCAACTTCCGGGACCGACAACATCCAAATGTGGGTGGAAATGGGGAAATACCCACAACTGCCTCAAACCTCATTTGCATCACTCTGGGCCTTTTTTTTTTTTAATCACTTGACTGTGATGGTCATCTTTAATAGGTTGGATCATTTCTTGAAAGATTCATTGAAACACATCCAGTGGTTCAGGAGATCTTTTATTAACAGACAAAGGGAGTTGGCTCCATAGTGGCAAGATTTTGGCCAAAGATCTTTCAATCAGTTAGCAATTTTTCTAGCTTGCTCTCAACAAGGACAGAAACGTTTCCCTCCTGCTTTGCTCTCACGCCTCCATTCAGGAAATTCATTCCATAGTTTGAAGCCAACGTGCATCATGGATCGGAAATATCGGGAGGTTATATCTTAAAAATCTGATACGTAAATGACGTTGTTATTGGGGGCCGATATAGATAACGCATCAAATCAGCCCCTTCCCTAGAAACAATCAGAATGACTAACATTTGCTTTATTACTTCATCGTTTAATTGCTCTAAACATCTGCATTTATGGAGCTTTTGCTGGAACGAAGAAGAAAACACGGATGTTTTTTGTATTCAAATATTTTAGTGCAAGAATCGTTCAGTAACTGAGCTGCAGCCCTGATGAGGTCTGTGTTGAGTCATACAGCTATTAAGCCATGAACCTCGTATACACCAGATAATGAAATAAAAATCCTACCTCCCTTGCATTTCTCTAAAACTGCACTGCAAAGAGTTTGCTGCTGATTCCACCTCAGTCCTGATGTTCCGTCGGCCCCCGGGGACCACTTATAATGAGAGTCAGCACTCAATGAGCACCAGCCAGTGAGTGAAACACATACCAAGACTGCTTGAGGGGGAGAGATAATCTATAAAATTGTTTGTTACTGCAGAGCTGTAGCAGATCATAGTGTTTTCTCTGCACATAAAGAATCACTGGCGTTAACCGCAGTCGTTTGCATTTGGCTGCCGAGCGTCTCGTCCTCACCAATCAAACAGTCCTGTGCAGAGTAACGCGCCGTGGGGAGTCATCTATAAACTTCCAGCGTGAAACACCAGCTGTATTCTCTGAAGCGTGTAAATGAAAACGAAGTGCACGTGTATCGTTTGGTCTTGTGCCACACGTTTCCTCCCTTTCCTTGCTTGTGCAGTCATGAACAAGCTGCGCCTTCTTCAGTAGCAGAGCTTTAGATTCTGACCTCCAAACATCATTGGTCAGCGAACTGGTGTGTGTGGGTGGATGGGGGGTGTGGGGAGTGGTGGGGGGTGCATACTGCAGTGCTTTTTTCTGCATGAGGCTGTAAGAACATTCCTACGTCCCATTTCTGTGCCTGAATCTGACCGTATTTTCTTCCATCTCCTCTCTCCATCTAAGCTTTTCTTCACCCGTTTGCCTGAAAGTGCTAAAATAACAGAGGCTCCCAGTAATCTTTCAGATTTTAAAGTGTACTAATAACCAAGGATTAACAACCGTTTACAGCATTGCGAGATATGTTGGAGAAAATGGAGTGTAAAGTGCATACACATCTCTACAATGTATCATCCACTACATGTAGCCATGAATAACCAGGACAGGGTAAACTCACCGTTCATTTCCATGCATTCCAATGCTCCAGAGATCCGGTTTGCAAACCAGAGAGAGGAGATTTAGTCAATCCGATATAGGATGAAGAATGTGGCACACGCACTCCCATTGACGGAGCCGCTGCCTCCGTCCACGAGTGCAGTCAGTGAGCCAGCCAGGACACAAACATAGACATCAATGCAACGTGCTCGCTGCAGGGTTGTCCTCAGTGTTGATCCTTCACTTCAGAGTGCAGGCATTCATCTTAACTGACCCGCGCTTCATCTTTGGACCATAAGTGCCTTCTTCTTCTTTAGAGCACCTTGGGACTACTGGCAGGAGACAGTTCTGTCCTGAATCACGTCCAATACATGCTTAGATTTATGTTGGTTTCAGCTTGCAACAATCACCCACATCTCATCGCGCTCGTATTATTAAAGATATTTCCCAAACCACCATGCTGATCACGCAGGTTGTCTTTGGGAGTCCAGCCATTGGCACAAAGCCCTGTAAGCTGGCTCAGCTTAGCTGCAGGGTGAACCAATCAGGTGGCCTGCAGTCTATCCCAAGAAGAAGCTGCTTTATCATCAGAGTGGAGGATAAAGGAGGAAAAACGGGATGTAAATGTGTTATGTAAGTCTGGGGTGTATATGGCAAGTTTTCCTAATGGTGGTAATGAATGTGGGCTTCACAAACTGCAAACCTGCACACAGGTCTCTCTTGTAAATGAGTCCCTGAGACTCAGTGAGACTAACCTGTATAAATAAATACAGTTGAACGAATGGACTGCAGAGCTGTGTTTCAAAGAATTGCAGTGCTGTCATCCTCATTTACAATATCAATCCATTTACCAGAGACTAAACATGGCTGAGTTAGAAGGTCACAGAGTCAACACCCTCCATTCATCTATTTATCTATTAGCAAAGTGGATAGAAAACCAGAAAAATGTCAATAAAGTGTGCCAAAGGGGGTTGTTTTAGATGCACACACACACACTAACTGATTGCAGTTTGTTAGAAAGCAAATTTGCACGTTAGAGATCACGCAGTTATATGAAGTTCAACAAGTTTGCTTAAAGTACAGAAAACGATCCTCAAAAGAGCAACTGGGTGTGCGCACTCGCCTGTAAAGTACAGTGAGGCAAGCATTGAAACAAAACTACTAAATGGTATCAGGCACAAAATAATTCCTTCACTAACATTTAGCTCTTTCTTTCTTTTCAACTCACTCAGAAAAAATAAAATGGAAATATTCAACAAACTGTCAAGGATTGGCAGGGTTAAAATAATCATCCAAAGGTTTTTAAATGATCAAAATAATTCAGTCATCCATCTGTACAAGGGTCTATACAGAAACAAAGAACAAAATCTTGTTTTGTTTATCTCTTTAGCAACATTAGCTCATAAAATGAAGATCAGTAGTTTGCATTTGTTTCTAACATCCTCAAGCTTTGAAGTTTCAAGTTTCAAGGTTCAAGGTGACTTGATTGTCATTCATCACATGTGGTACATGAGGTGGAACGAAATTGTGTACTCAAGGTCCCAGTTACACCCAAAAATAGCAAAAATATAAAGTATAAAAACAAGCAGTATACAGGTAGTCCCCGACTTACGACGCCATCGACTTATGGCGCTCCGTACTTACGGCTCTGCCCCTAGTGATGTCATTGCACCGTTCGTTGCCTTTTTCATGCAGCATTTTTTTTTTTTTTTTCCGTTTTTTTTTTTAGTGTATTTTGTTAACTAACTGCTTGGAAAAACATTTAAAAACATTAATACGGACGTTTTA
>JARVGV010000474.1:21899289-21912682 GCA_031762435.1 Hypsolebias longignatus
AATGTAAAACAACGTAGAACGGCCGTTTTAATGTGTTTCCAAGCAGTTAGCTAACAAAATACCCTAAAAAGACCGAAAAAAAATAAAAAAAAATGCTGCATAAAAAAGGCTACGTATGGCGCGATGACGTCACTGGGGGCAGAGCCGTATGTGCAATATTATTTTTGTTGTTTTATTATTTTTTGAATTCCCAACCCAAGCTTTGGATTATTTACAACTGAATTAACTTTTGGAAACAAACCCATTTCACAGTCAGTCCAACTTGGCAACGCAAACATGACCACAACTCAGTTTTACAAATACAGTATTGAGCTATTGTCATATATAATTGTCATATTTCATCCTTTAATGTTAATAATCCGAGAGTCGTTCGTAATACAGTATATTGTATAAGCACTAACGGCAAAACTGAGTAAAATTGTGCTACTGTATTTTTCCAATTTGACCAAACACCTAAAACAGTTTAAAACTGGCATAAAAGATGGCAGGAGAGATTGATTCCTTCAGGGTATGCAAGAACTTTTTCTTAACAACAAGAAATAATTATAGGCAACTCTGTGTCGCAGTTGGTACAGCTGTTGGCTCTCAGTGAGAAGGTCGTCGGATCAAATCCTATTCTGGGGGGCCTTTCTGGGTGGAGTTTGCATGTTCTCTCCGTGTACAGTATGTGTGGGTTTTCTCTGGGTACTCCAGTTTCCTCCCACAGACCAACAACATTCATGTTAGGCTGATTTGTATCTTTTAATGTCTCTATATGTGAGTGAGAGAGTGAATGGTTGTTTGTCTCATGTGTCCCTGTGATGGACTGGAGACCTGTCCAAGGTTTTTCTGCCTCTCACACAGTGACTGCTGGACATGGACACCAGTGACCCCCGTGACCCGAAAAGGAAGAAGTGGGTAAAGATGATGGATGGATGAAGGGAAATATTAATGACTGAAATTTGCTGTTCTTTCTCCATAGATTTTCAAACACACACATTATCCACCCACTAAACACAGTTTGTGAAAGAAATACTCACAACACAAACAAGTACTACAATACTAAATGTTTAAACATTAAAATGCAATCATATTGCTACCATATTTAAAAAAAAAAAAAATTCCAAGTTTTGAATAGCAAGCGGCCATCTGGAAGAAGTCTTTTGGATTAAAGAAACTTTTTACCAAAGAAGAATCTGTCCAGAGGACCTGATTTGACTTAGTTTTAGCTATTCGGATTATCGAGCATACATCAGGACATAGAGTTCAAATAAATCTAAAATCCTCCACCCATCAAATTTTCCTTGTGCTATATTAGAAATACCATTTTTTGTTTACATACAGTTTTATAGTATGTATAAATGTAAAAAAAAAAAGTATGCTGTTTCAGTTATGGAGGATAAAAAAGTACAAAGACAATGCTTGTATTTATAAAGTATTTATAGGTGACACGGTGGTGCAGTGAGAGCTGTTGCACAGCAACAAAAAGGCGTGTGTGAACGTATTTGTTTTCTCTGTGTGTCCCTGTGATTGACCTGTCCAAGGTGCACCTGGCCTCTCGCATGTTGACCGCTGGCCCTCTGTGACCCAGAAAGAAAAAGAGTGGGTCAAGGAAACAAATGAATTCAAGCACATCAGTTTTAAAAAGCAAATATATTCTTCTCTTATTCCTTAAAAAAAAGGATCAATTTCAAATCCACTCTTAAAGGCCAAAATAAATAATACACTTTTATACGCACCCGGGTTTCATAGTTGTATAACATTCAAATTATAAACTGCTTCAGTTAAAGAAGATATAAATCACCAAGATAAGGCGGTTATTTATTAACTACGTATTAATGTTTGCCATGGCACAAAAGTCTTGATGTATTTTTTTATATGAGATAATGGATCGGACAAAGTTCAAGATCAGTCAGCTACATTTCAGATCGTGAATGATTAACACAATTATTGCAGTAATTGTGCAAACTAAACCATCACTGTTTATTCACGTTAATGTCCTGTATCCAGTAATGTGTCCGACCTACTTCTGCATTCAACAAGATATTCCAGTTTATCTCATAGCAAAGAAATGCAACTGGACTAGCTGCTGAAGTCCATGAGCTGTTGGTGCTTTTATAGCTGAGGGGAGGAGCAGCAGCAGCGTTTGTCCTGTCCTGGTAATATTAGGAATGAACGGACAGGTGGCTGCTGTTCACATCAGAGGACTCATGAACAGAAGACATGGCCGTCATAATGGGCAATTACAGCTTCCTTTTTCTTGGAGTTAGCCTCTTCATTGCTGTTTTTACCTACATCACGTACAAGATGCTGAGCGGTTATCTGCACAAATGGTTTCTGATGAGGCCTATTCCAGGGACACAAACCTCTTACCTCTTCCTTGGAGATGCACTGATGTTCAAACCCAACGCAGGAGGTAAGACGGCATCTAAACTGCAATAGAATCACAAGCGCAACAACTTTTTTTTTTAAATTTCTCCTCATCTTTGAAAAGCACCTCATAACTTTTGTTTCAGAGTTCTTCCGTCAAATTATGGATTACACACAAGAGTTCAGAGATGTGCCACTGTTTAAAATCTGGATTGGAACAGTTCCGTTTGTTGTTCTCTTTCATGCTGAAACAGTTGAGGTATGTCGACTTCTGCGGACCGCATCAGGAAAAGTAGGGGTTAAAATCACAAGTGTCATGTCTAAGATTTGAAAAAAATAATGCATAAGATGGAAAAACACGTTAGGTTTTTATCTTTAATGGCAAACTCAGTCCTTTACAACTTTTTGTGCAAACACAGAGGTAGTTGTAAGACTGTGACCTCTGTGTGAATGAATAACCAGCTAGTCCGTTTAAACTATAGCAACCCCCAATTTTCTTTTACTGGGTTTTATTCAAGTTCAAAGTTCTTTATCATTCACATCACATGTGGTGCATGAGGTGGAATGAAATTTTGTACTCAAGATCCCAGTTACACCTAAAAATAACAAAAAATATAAAGTATAAAAAGAAACAGTCTACAAGGATACGTATAAGATATCTAGGCTAAACCAGGGATCTGCAACCTGCGGCTCTGGGGCCACATGCGGCCCTTTGGTTCTTGGTCTGTGGCTCCTTCAAGCTTTGACCAAATATGATGCAAAATGCAAAGTCATTGGTTTTTATACCCACAGTAAGGAAAAATAAGTTTTTGCAGTTTTTCTGCAAATGTTTAAAGTAAATTACTAAAACAAGTTTTGGCCGCTTCATTCAACCAACTTCTAGCCTCACAGCGGGATCTTTCTCTGAAGTCCACCACAAAGTCCTTGGAATAACTTAAGGACAATTGCCTAGAAGAAATATGAACAATTAACACACAGACAGACCTATTAAAGATAAAGTAAATAAAAACTTTGTCTTTAAATTAAAAATGTAATGTCACATTTGCATATCCAACAAAATGACCTAATATTTAGACGTACTTTAAATGTATAATTTTTTTATTTAAATTATTATAAATAATTATTTTTATTTTTATAAAATTTAAAGGATGAAATAAATATTCAAATTTCTTTTTTTTTTTTATTTTTTTTTTTTTTTTTTTTTTTTTTGTAAAATTGGAGAACTGAACTAAAACTATATTACATGAATGTGGTCTTGTCTTTAGCCCCTAAAATGTCAAAATATTAATAAATATTGAAATTCATTATATAATTATAATCACCCCCCACTGGCTGAAAAAACAAAAACCATACAAATTTGAAGTGGCCCATGAGCCACCAGTTGATAATGACTGTTGTATTAGGTTTTGTGGCTTTAGACACGTTTTGTTTTGTAAGTGAAGGGTAGAAATGGCTCTTGATTTAATAGCTTGCAGATCTTTGCACTAAACAAACACTAAATGATACGCTAAAAGTTCTAAGATATAAGCTAAACACTAATAAATGTAAAATAATATACCATAAACAGCAGCCTGAACATGAGTCTGCAGTGAGTAGATGGATATGAATGAATACAGCAGCATGAGATCAGCAGCATGAGATCAGCAGCACATATGTCACATACCACCAATTAAAGTGGCACGACATCATCTCATTAAAGAATTATGTTGTTCTCTTAAATCACCCAAATGCAGTCATGTTTTTGCCTGTCAATGCACAGGTTCTGATGAAACGTTCAGAATCACTGGGGGTGCAGCGGGGCAAAAAAGTATTTAGTCAGCCATTGTGCAAGTTCTTCTACTTAGAAAGATGAGAGCTCTGTAATTTTCATTATCATGTCAACGATGAGAGACAAAATGAGGGGGGGTGGGGGGGGGGGGGGAATCCTGGAAATCACATTTGGTTTTTAAATAATTTATTTGTAAATTATGGTGGAAAATAAGTATCTGGTCAATAACAACAGTTCAACTCAATACTTTGTAACATTACCTTTGTTGGCAATGACAGAGGTCAAACGTTTCCTGTAAGTCTTCACCAGGTCTTCACCGCTGTAGCTGGTATTTTGGCCCATTCCTCCACGCAGATCTCCACTAAAGCAATGATGGTTTGGGGCTGTCGCTGGGCAACATGGACTTTCAACTCCTTCCACAAATTTTCTATGGGGTTGAAGTCTGGAGACCGGCTAGGCCACTCCAGGCTCTTGAAATGCTTTTTATGGAGCTACTCCTTCGTTGCCAGAGTGGTGCGTTTGGGATCGTTGTCATGCTGGAAGACCCAGCCATGCTCCATCTTCAATGCTCTCACTGATGGAAGGAGGTTTTGGCTTAAAATCTCACCATACATGGCCCAGGTCATTCTTCCCTTAACACAGATCAGTCATCCTAACTGGACGTACGTCCTAACTGGACGACCTACCTGACTGTATGACTGTTTTGTTGTGTATACAGCACTTTGGTCCTGTGGGTGTTTAAAGTGCTCTGTAAATAAAGCTGGTATGGTATGGTACGGTCCTATCCCCTTGGCACACAAACAGCCCCACAGCATGATGTTTCCATCCCCATGCTTCACAGTAGGTTTGGTGTTCTTGGGATGCAACTCAGCATTTTTCTTCCTCCAAACACGACGAGTTGAGTATTTACCAAAAAGTTCTATTTTGTTTTCATCTGACCACATGATATTCTCCCAATCCCCTTCTGGATCATCCATATGCTCTCTGGCAAACTTCTGATGGGCCTGGATGGACAAGTACTGGCATAAGCAGGAGGACACGCATGGCACTGCAGGATTTGAGTCCCTCTCTGCATACTGTGTAGTCTTTACTACTTTGGTCCCAGCTCTCTGCAGGTCATTCATCAGGTCCCTCCGTGTAGTTCTGGGATTTTTGCGCACCGTCCTCGTGATCATTTTGACCCCACGGGATGAGATCTTGCATGGGGCCCCAGATTGAGGGAGATCATCAGTGGTCTTGTATGTCTTCCATTTTCTTACAATTGCTCCCACAGTTGATGCTTGCCTGTTGTAGATCCACTCTTCCCAGCCTGGTGCAGGCCTACAATTTTTGTCCTTGTGTCCTTCGGCAGCTCTTTGGTCTTGGCCATGGTTGAGTTTGGAGTCTGACTGTTTGAGGCTGTGGACAGGTGTCTTTTATACAGATAACAAGGTCAAACTGGTGCCACTAATACAGGTAATGAGTGGACGACAGAAGAGCTTCTTAAACAAGAAGTTACTGGTCTGTAAGAACCAGAAATCTTGGTTGTTTGTTATTGACCAAATACTTGTTTTCCACCACAATTTACAAATAAATTCTTTAAAAAATCCTACAATATGATTTCCTGAATTGCCTCCCCTTATTTTGTCTCATAGTTGAAGTGTACCTAGAAGGAAAATTACAGACCTCTCATCTTTCTAAGTGGGAGAACTTGCACAATCAGTGGCTGACTAAATACTTATAGAACTCTCAGGGCAGTTCTAGGATCCATGTTGTATATCAATACAAATAAAATGGACTGAATTTTAGGCTGGACTGGCACAGAGTCAACATTTGTCCCTGCAAACTCCCACATATCTGAGTAAAAGATCTAAACCAAGACGCATTCAAAAGCATGCACATCAGCTGGAGCCCTTCTGCGCAGAATCATAGCCATTTTTGGTCAAATAAATGAAAACAACACAATAATGTGAGATCTTGTTTGAGCTGTAAACGTTTAACATATAGCCAATTTTGTGTTGACTAATTTTATTAGCTGTGGTGGCCATCTTGAACTGGGGTTGACTCCAAAGGTTAAGTTCGTTGCAGATATACAGTGCCCTGTGCAGCCTGTGTGCATTTCAGCTATACAAAATTAATGTTTACAATCATTCTGTCTTGTCTTAGATAAGATACTTTGATATTTGGTGTTTTTTTTTTTAAACTTACTTTCTAATTTTAATTCATAACTTTATGTTGCAGAAAGTTCTGAGTAACCCCATTCACTTGGACAAGTCCTTTGCATATACATTTCTGCATCCGTGGCTTGGGACTGGTCTTCTCACCAGGTAAGTAAGGAAGTAAGTAAACTTCATTCATATAGCACTTTTTTTAGCACATAAAATAAAACAGGTAAGCATGGCTCTCCTTCAAATTAATCTAAATTAATGTCCTTAACAAACAAAGAGGTTTAAAAACAACAACATTCCACCAAAAGAAAATGATATTGATAAAAAATAAATCACAAGTTCAACAAGGTTGAGTCAGGCCCTCTGGATGGATTCTTCTTTGTTGAAACATTTTGTCTTTTATCGAAGACTTCTTCCATTGAAAGGCAAAGAAGAATCTGTCCAGAGGACATGACTCAACCTGTGAATGTTCATGGAGCATTCACACTATTGTGATCCATTTTTCTTCTGTACAAACTTTCTTGTCCCACAGTTCTTGTGCTAATCCAACAAATCATAGAGCAAAACGTTTAGCTCTTTCAGGATAATCCTGCTGTATCTTTTGGTATTGGTGCAATAGCTTTTGGAAATATTTAGCCTTTTCTTCCATTTTGTTCTTATAGGAAATGAATTGAGCTCGTTTTACATCCTTTAAATCTTTAGATCTGCTTTTACTGCTACTTTCCCATTTTGTTCTAGTTCAGCTCAGCTTTCTTGTACAAATTTAATTTTATTTTTCAGCTAATT
This sequence comes from Hypsolebias longignatus, assembly GCA_031762435.1. Lineage (NCBI taxonomy): Eukaryota > Metazoa > Chordata > Actinopteri > Cyprinodontiformes > Rivulidae > Hypsolebias > Hypsolebias longignatus. The sequence goes on from JARVGV010000474.1 coordinate 21,906,340, forward strand.
TCAGCTGGGGGTTTTTTCCAGCTGTTTTGTGCTCCTTTCAGATTATTTCTGCTTATTGCAACTATTTTGTGCTTCTTCTAACGTCTTTCTATTAAGTCCAGCTTGTTGTGCTCCTTTCAATTTATTTCTGCTAGTTTCAGTAATTTCAGCTACTACTGTATTTAGCTGTTTTTATGGTAATTTTTGCTTTTCCAGCTAATTCCACATTTTTTGCATTCATTTTAACTTGTTTCAGCATAATTCAGGTAAAATGTGCTCTCTCCACTTCCTTCTGGTAATGTAAGCATTTTTATGCTTCTTAGCCTTTTTTTGGAACCAATTCCAGCTTTTGTCAGATAATTTCTATTTTTGTTTGTGCTCATTATAATTTCTTTCACCCTAATCAGGCAAATATGTGTTCTTTCTGCTTTCTTATACTAATTTAAGCTTGTCATATCTTTTCAGCTTGTTAGCAAATTTTTTAGCTAATTTCATCTGTTTTCAGGTAAATTCTATTTTTCGTGATACTTTCGGCCTAATTAACTTCTTTCTACTAATTTCAGATTGTTAGGCTTCTTTCAGCTTAGTTATGCTATTTTAAACTTTTTCAGCTATTTCAGCTACTATTTAGCTGTCTAAGCTAATTTTAGCTTTTTCAGCTAATTCCAATTTTTTATTTATTTATTTATTTATTTATTTTAAGCTCATTTCAGCTCTTTCTGCTTTCTTCTGGTAGATTAAACTTCTCTCTGCCTTTCAGCGACTGGTACTTTTCAGCCATATTTAACTAATTTCAGCCTTTTTTTTTTTTAGCTAATTTCTTCATTTTTGTGCTCATTTTTGCTTATTTAAACCTATTGCAGCAAATATGTGTTCTTTCTGCTTCTGCCAATTTAGGCTTGTTCTTCCACGTCAGCTAAATTTAGATTTTTGTTGTTGCTAATTTCAGCTGTTTCGCAGTAAGTTGTTCTTCAATAAGCAGGAAATGCAATTTCTCTAGTTAGATTTAGCTTCCTGGATTATTGAGCTTGCATCAGGAGAAATCATGAGCACACAGACACAATAATTTGTGTTATGAAACATCACCATCAAAAACACTATAGTACGATGCAGCTCGGGAGACTTGGGTATAGTCAATGTAAAATTTGAAATGCTAGTAGCTGAGGCTGGTCCCAAACAGAATCTGAACCCTAACAGATTGTGCAAGATCTATGTTTTAAAATGTAACTATTTGTAGTCTATTCTATGTGTCTGTTAGCAAACTTGTTCATGAACCACTGCACAAATTTTACTTGAACTTTCACAAAATCACCATCAAATATTCATCTATCTGATTAACTTTTGGAGTCAGTTGAATTCAATATGGCCGTCACATATACATAAATGAAATTAGCCAACATGTAAATGGCTGTAAGTGAGTCAGTTTTACAGCTATAATGTTTAAATACTGTATAAGTTAAGTTAGTAGCTGAGAATCATCTCCAACACATATTGAGCTCAAACATTACTTTCAAAATTTGACCAAATTGGATGTGATGTCGTTTATCTGCAGTAAATACAGTATCTTGGTTTAGAACTCTGGCAATAAAGGAGGCATGCAATATAATTTAATTCCAGGAATTCCTTTAATTATAACTTCAATGCATGAGTCCCTAAGTAGAGTTATAGGAAAGAAAACAAAATGTCTATAAGTGTACAAGTTCTGCATGTTTTTGATCAGCACTGGGCAGAAGTGGCGGCAGAGAAGGAAAATATTGACGCCAACCTTCCATTTCTCCATCCTGACGGACTTCTTGCAAGTGATGAATGAGCAGGCAGAGATTCTGGTGGAAAAGCTGGAGAAGAAGACCGGGACAGGTCCATTCAACTGCTTCAGTGACATCACCCTCTGTGCACTGGACATCATCTGTGGTAGGCAGAAAACAATTTCTTCCCCATCCCACAAATAAATAAATAAATAAATAAATAAATAAATAAATAAATAAATAAATAAATAAATATAACTGGATAAGTTGTCCAGGCTAAATGGGAAGATGTCAGCAAAACTCAGTACTTGTTTTAGTCATCACACAACAACAACAACAAAACCAGTACTTGTTACATTAGAAACACATCTTGATATTCTATTTTTTTTCTTCTTTTTTTTGTTTTGTTTTTAGAAACTGCTATGGGTAAAAAAATACATGCACAGAGTGATTCTGAGTCGGAGTATGTGAAGTGTGTGTACAGGTAGGTTATCTTATTTTCCCATCATCCACATAATAAATAAATAAAAACACAAATAAATAAATAAATAAATAAATAAATAAATAAATAAATAAATAAATAAATAAATAAATAAATAAATAAATAAATATTGGACTATTCAACAAACTTCAGGCAGGTCATCTGGGTGGTTTATTTTATTGTTGAGATGTTTTGTTCTTCATCCAAAGGACTTCATCAATCCGAGGAGCCACAAACAAACTCAGTTCCACAAGCAGCCCATGCACACATGGACCAACCAGTTTGATGGTAATAATGTGGTTTCCGGGGCCCGCCCTCTCCCCCATCGTCTCCTTTGAGGCAGCCATGGCCAAAGTGATTCAAAACATCAAAGTTCATGTTCAATAATCCAGCACCAGCAAACTGGTTGGTCCACTATGGGAGTGTTCTGCTTGTGGGACTGAGTTTGTTTGTGGCTCCTTGGACTGATGAAGTCCTTTGGATGAAGGATGAAATGTCTCACCAAAAATAAATAAATAAATAAATAGAAATCATCCAGATGATCTGACTGAGCTTTGTTGGATTTTTTTTTAACCTGGATTATTATGATTGCGCTCTGTTAATCTCCAATGGGGAAATTAATTCTCTGCATTTTTCCCATCGCACAGCACACGTGGAGCAGAGGGCTGCCGTTAAAGGCAGCTGGGGGGTTAAGGGCCTACCTCAGAGGCCCAGAGTGGGGAAAATGATGGTGGAGACAAGATGCTTCACCTTTCTCACACACATTTTTCTTGTTGGTCCGGGGAGATGAACCGACTCACCTTCTCTAACCTCTGCACCACCACTCCTTAGTGAAAAAGGGAATGGACTGATAGATGTATACTTTATTGTCCCCAAGGAGAAATTTGTCTTGGACATTGTGAGCTGAAAACAAAGCTTCTTCCACAACTAAATACATTACAAACAATAAAATCATGTGAACACCATAATAAATAAAAACACATATTGCTTAATAAAAACACATGTTGAACATTCCAGCAAGTAAACGAAACAACAAGTCAGGCCAGAGCATTAGCAGCATGGTAAGGACGTGTGGTGTTTAACTGTTGTTCTCTTCATCTTTTGAAACCAACAGAATGAGTGACATCGTCAGCCACAGGCAGAGGACACCGTGGTTCTGGCCTGACTTCATGTACTACTGTTTCGGTCAGGGTAAAGAGCACGACAAGACGCTCAAGGTCCTCCATTCCTTCACACAGAAAGTGAGTTATGGAGCCACTGATTCATTAACAGTCCAGTTACTAAAGTCGGGCAAATTAAACATCAGCCCGGCTGAAATCATCTGTGTTCAGGTGATACATGAAAGGTCAGAGAACATGTCGAACAGTGAAGCAGACAGTGACTCTGACCAGGGCCAGAAGAAAAGACAGGCCTTTCTGGACATGCTCCTAAAGACCACAGATGACGACGGCAACAGGTTGAGCTATCAGGACATTCAGGAGGAGGTGGACACCTTCATGTTTGAGGTTGGTGCAGAAATCATATGATACCTTAAAGCAACAATTCAATTTTAAAGTGTGGGTCTGAGGAAAGGGCATGAACAGTAAAGGTCTAACTTGTTAGCTCTTTGAACTTTGCTGCCCTCTTAAGGCAACTTCAATCTACACATTTTTTTTAAAGGCACTTCTCAAATTATCTTATAAATTAACTTTTGTAGTCAGTGTGGCGATGTCACGCAGCAATGGCCGAACTATTGTGATAGTCCTGCTTCACATGAAACTAACACGTTAAAATTGGGAATTGTTTTAAGATGAGTGCAATTCACTTCCTTCTTGACCTCGCTGGGACAAACACCAATATAATGGGCAGACTGGTACCATAGACATCACAACAATTATATGTGAAAGGGACGTGTCCCTCTCACATAAAAAATAATAATAATAATAATTTGGACTCCCCCACATTTACCATGAAATATTAGTTCACTCAGCTCTGTTTCCATTTCTTTGTGAACAAATCTATTCCACTTGGCTAATAAGAGAATACTCAAACCACTAACAGTCCACTCCGGGTTTTCCTGGTTACCTACAATAACTCACCCCACTGTCACTTGTCTTGTTAGCATGCTCATCTCTTCTGGGTTTTTTGTTGATGGAGGGGAGACACCTCTGCGTTGCATGCTAGCTTAGCACTACATTAGCTGTTGAATGGGGTGGGGTGTGGGGTGGGGGCGCTTAGGATGCATGAGAGAAGCGGAGCGTGCTCTATTCACACAAGGAGAGCTGTTGGTCAGGCTACTTCTTGTTTGTGCCATTAACTCTAAAACAGTTACTGAATCAAGTGTTTACTTATGTAGTTAAACGTAAATGTTTAACAATTGTTAAAATACACCAGAGTACAAGAAATGGCATCTACTTCATTCTAATTTTTCTGGGGGAGGACCCCCCCAGACCCCTCCACCAGTGTTTCCCCCCTACATTACAAATGCTTCTGATGCCAATGACTGATACTTCCCACTCTATTCCAAATTAAAGCTTTTATTGATGCAAAATGAGATCCTTTAAAGAACTTCTTTCAACAAGTAAGATATTAATTGATGATAATTTTTCCACATAACTCACACTTCCAAAATATCTAAATTAGTGGATTCTTTTTTTGTTTGTTTGTTTTTGTTAGAAAAAGGAATTATGTCTAAACAGTTGTGTTTTAAATAAACATGCTTTGTTTAAGTTCTTCATTTTTGCAGGGACATGATACTACAGCTGCTGCTATGAACTGGGCTCTGCACCTTCTGGGCTCCCACCCTGAGGTGCAACAGAAAGTTCAACAAGAGCTACAGGAGGTGTTTGGTAACAATGTTAAAACCAATATTCTCTATTTCTTTATTGACTTATGTTCATAATTCTACTGCAAGGCTATTGTAAATACACTCTTTTTCTTAAACAAGGAGAACAGCTGTGAACCAATTTACCACGGCCTTAATGCAGGTTCCTGTTGTTATAATTAAACAGTATTTCAGGCACAGAAAATACACCAGTTCAAGAGTAATTAATGTGTAAAGTAGGCTTTAAACAGAAAATACCCCAGTTCAAGAGTAATTGATGTGTAAAGTAGGCTTTAACACGGTCGTCTTTATTGTGCAAAGGTACGTCATGCCGGCCCATCACCACAGAGGACCTGACGAAGCTCAAGTACCTGGGCTGTGTGATTAAAGAGGCTCTGCGACTGTTCCCCTCAGTGCCTTTCTTTGCTCGAAGTCTCTGTGATGACTGCCACATCAGTGAGTTACAGAGAAGAAAAAGACTGAATCAGAAATTCATGGATCACATAACTTGAAATTTATTATCATTTTTTATTTTCTATTTTTTCCTGTTTTGTCAAATGAGTTTTTACCTCACAGGTGCATGTTTTAAACCAGGAGCAGGAGGATGGTTTAGCTGCAGAACACAAAATCCACAATGTCTCGAACGCAAGGGAAAAACTAAACTGAAATCAACAGCAAATTCATGCTTTCAGCATAATTCATGTACAACTCAAAGTTATTATTGCATTATTTCTTCTTAAGGAAATAGTTCAGATTCTTTAAATGAGATTTTGTGTAGAGGCATGGGCGATTACTATCTTACCTGTTGTAGATATCTCTTTATTTCTCCAAACTGAGGACAAACTGAGGACCAGGTCTCTCTTGTAAATGGGTCCTCGAGGCTCAATGGCATTAACCTGCCTAAATAAAGGTTGAATTAATTTAAAGTTTAATTCTGACTGGACTGATGAGCAAATGGCTAGTCTGAGCGGGGCCAAGACTAAAGCAGATTGTTTCCATCTTGAAACAACTCCAGTCTCTGAAGCTCGAAGACCTGCCTGTTCTGCATGCCTGCTCAAATTAATTAAAGCAAACACTCCCTGAAATAAAAACATATATTAGCAATAGTTTGTTTTTGGTTGATAAAACGGTTTATCTGACACATGGTCGGTGGGTAACTATTTACATGTCAGATTGAAGGAACCTTCCGCTTAGTAGGGAGGCCCAGACTTCCCTCTCCCCAGCCACTTGGACCAGCTCCTCTGGGGGAATCCCGAGGTTCCCAGGCCAGCCGAGAAACATAGTCCCTCCAGCGTGTCCTGGGTCTTCCTCTGGGTCTCCTCCCGGTGGGACGTG
>JARVGV010000474.1:21917144-21928358 GCA_031762435.1 Hypsolebias longignatus
GCCTTCACCACTCTCTGCAGAGCTTTTCTTTCTGCAGCTGTGCAGCCTCCATGCCACACGTTGATTCTGGAGCACAGCATGCTCTCCACTGCACACCTGTAGAAGGAGGTGAGGACTGAGCTTCCCAGACCAGCTCGCCTCATCCGTCTGATGTTAAATACTGGATTGAAAATTAAAAATATTTACACATCTTATAGAAACATTTCTTGGGAAAAAAAAATTCTGAGTTGCTACCAGCTTTTTAAAAATTGCTTTTTTTATAAAAATCCCTCGTGAAGTCTGTACAGTAAACATTTTAAAGCAGCGTGGTTCATTATTAAATGTTGAATCCATGGCACCAGCCTTCATAAAATGCAGCTTTTTAAATTCACCCCACTTCCTCATTATTAAATCTTTTTCCTGTCCAGTCAGACTTTGTTTTCCATCTTTGCAGTCTTACCTCTGTGCTTTAAAACCCCACACGCTGAATGTACATTTGATCCACCTTTGACCGTTCTTTGAAAGCAGCAGTTGGCACCAGATATGGGGAGCTGCAGGTATGACTGATCTGTCATATTAGAGGACGTAATGGAGGCAGTTCTGTGGGAAAGGAAACACAAAAATACACTTTGGAGTGCTTTTTCTTTTCTCCAGCTCCCTTTCATCCTCCACATGTGTGAAAAGCTTCTGAAGTGTTGTTGTTTTTTCCCCTTTTGTAAAATGAATATGGAAAGAAGTGTCAGGATATTTTGGGTAAAGCAGTTCACATCAAAGACTACATCCTGGACGCTCACCACTTAATGACTATTTGTGTGTCTCTGTGTTAGGCATATGCCTAAAACAAAAGCAGGTGATCTGATGCGCTTCTTCTTAATTGATTTATTTTTTTTGTTGCTGACAGATTCAGTTTAATGTCGATCTCTGTCTGTTATTCCACTATTTAAGAAGCTCAAACGCTCTGCTGAGAGAGGAGAATTCTGCATCACCCAAGAGAAGTTGAGGCAATTAAAGACCACTTAATAAACTTTAAGTTTTTGGTGTCAAGCCTCATCAGTTCCAGCACACTGAGCCTGTTCGTGGTTAGGAATGAGTCAGGATCTTGACACACGCCTCAATCAAGGTGCATCTGAAGAGTTTACGAAAACAGAATGCGCCACGCCGCTGTTGTTTGCCTCAGCTGCTGTTCTGGATAAGAGAGAAGCAGGTGGTGTTGATTGAAACTTGCTGTCATCTCCAGTGATTGGCTGCATCCGAATTTGAGTGTGTAATAACACTCTCATCTCCTGCGTAATTAGCTCTAATATTGATTAAATAACGTATGCAGGAAGTTCGGGAACTTCTTCGTTGGAGTTGTACATTTTTGTGTGGTGGAGTTTGCTTTGAGTTATAGTTGCTGGGTTAATCGGAATACAGATGCAGACAGTCTTAATCAGATGATAATACTCTGCTACACTGCTAGGGAAAGGAAAATGAGTCTTGTGGAATAGAAAGATAAGGTGAACTTTGTTATTGTCGAACAGAAAAATCACAATAGGCAGTAAACATTAATTTTATTACATGGTTTTCTGCATTCTATGTCTTAAATGACCGCAGTTTGTGGTTTGCTGCCAAGTGTGAAGTGGCTGGGATGAGAATTGGCACATCCAAATTTGAGGTCATGGTCCTCAGTCAGAAAAGGGTGGATTACTCTCTTTGGGTCTAGGGTGAGGTTCTTCAAGTATCTCTGGGTTTTGTTCACGAGTGAGGGAAGAATGGAGCGTGAGAGTGCCAGATGGATTGGCGCAGCATATGCAGTATTGCAGACTCTGTGCTGGTCCATTGAGGTGAAAAGGGAGATAGCTGTAAGGCAAAGCTCTCTGTTTACCAGTCGGTCTGCCTTCCTATCCTCACCTTTGTTCATGAGTTCTGGGTAATGACTGAAATAACAAGATCGTGGGTACAGGCAGTTGAAATGAGTTTCCTCTGCAAGGTAGCAGGACTCTCCCTTAGAGACAGGGTGAGGTTTAGTTATCCGGGAGAGACTCAGAGTAGAACCGCTCCTTCTCCACATCAAGAGGAGCCAGTTGAGGTGGTTCGGGCATCTGGTGAGGATGCTTCCTGTGCGCCTCCCTAGGGAGGTGCGTCGGGCATGTTCAACTGGGAGGAGACCCCGGGGAAGACCAAGGACATGCTCAAGAGGCTATGCCTCTTGGTTGGCCTGGGAATGCCTTGGAGTCCTCCCAGAAGAGTTGGAAGAGGTGGATGTGGAAAGAGATGTCTGGACCTCTCTGCTCAAGCTGCTGTGCCCGTGACCCGCTTTTGGAACAAGCAGAAGATAATGGATGGATGGATGGATGGATGGATGGATGGATGGATGGATGGATGGATGGATGGATGGATGGATGGATGGATGGATGGTTGGATGGATGGATGGATGGATGGATGGATGGATGGATATTATACAAGCTGTTAGCACTTACAGCCAGTGTTGTAGATGACTCTCAGCTACTAGTACATCACATTTGAGCTTATTACCTGGAAAAACTTACGATAAATGGATAATTTGTATTTATCTACTTTGTACTTGTTGATGAGATATTTTGCTAACAGACAGACAAATTAACACACAAACAGACACACTCAGGCACTTATTTTAACAAACCATAAGTATATTGCTTGATTAAGTTACTGACATAAAAAAAAATTTCTCTATACAATCAACAAGGGGCAACACGGTAGTTGGGCGTGGGAGCTATCACTGCACAGCAAAAAGGTCACAGGTTTGTCTCCTAGCTGGAGCCTTTCTGTGTGGAGTTTACACATTCTCCTTGCACATGTGTGGGTTCTCTACAGCCTCTACAGTTTCCACCCCCATACCAAATAAAACATGTTAAACGGTATCCCCCAGTAGGTGAAACTCTAATGGACTTATGACACATCCATGGTGCACCCCGCCTCTCAGACAATGACTAAAGGTGATCGACAGGATGGATGTATCATCAATATGTTTTCTGTGAGCTGCCAACTATGAACTGAATTTAAAAAGGTAAATGAAGTTTCCTTCAAACGAGTCCTGTTCCATGAACCCGTCAGATCAGTGAGAGTGGACGTGCACATGCCACTGGACACTAGAGGAAGGTGTAGCGAGAACGATGTAGTATTTATATCTACATCTCTGCGATGTCTTGTAGACCTCACTTGCCCGCAGAGCACAGAGATGGCTGTTGAGGAAAACAGGATGTGACAGTATCCCCAGATATGACCGAGCACCATGCCAGAGCTTCATGACACACTGGTTTCTCCACTGGATGCTTTTAGTCACTCTTCGACACGTGTGCACGCACAAACACCGCAACAGCACTCACACTAGGACACCCACTCGTTTCTAACCCCTTCTCTCCTCTCCACTGGCCTCTGTTCTATTTCCAAATTAAATAAATGCCCCTCACTCCGGCGCGTCTGCAGGAAATCCATCTTGAAATGATGATTATGAAGTCCAGTAAAGACGAAAGCAGAGCGATGGAGAAATAGAGAGAAGGACGAGGTGAACGGGGGCGATTGAGGGAAAGCAAATAAAACATCACTGTAAGCAAGAGCACAAGAGCTGCAATCAGAAGGAAGAAAAATCGCCCCCAAAATCAGATCAGATCAGTAAAAAGCACAAATCAATCATAAGTGAAAAAAACCCAGAAGGTTAACTAAGCCCCCATGTCTGCTGCCTTGCCGTTTCCATGGCAACATGCGAGCTGGTCAGCCTCCAACTTAGAGGTTGTTGAGCGTCGCTCAAGGCTCCGCCGCCATTCCACCCTTCAGTTTCTTTGAAGTACACCAAAACTTAATCTCACAGCTAAATTGTTTGAAATGTGGGTCATGGCTCCAATTTTTTAAAGTGAGGTAAAACTTAAAAGTCCGACTTCAGCTCAGTGCATCAGTCGTTAGACCCATTCTGTACTTTGACTCCAAAATAATCACCATGCTCACGTCTCGTTAATCAAAAGAGCTCCTGGACATGCTTCGCGTTAAATTTCAATTAGAAGCAGGTTCGGATAAACAAAGATGCTGTATTGGGGTTAAAACAATTTGGTGAAACGGCTGATAAGAAGCCGAGGGACAAATTAGGACTACCTGAATGTTTTTTATTTATTTATTTATTTATTTTTACTTATTAGATTTTTTTGCTTCATCTTTTTCTTTTAAAAATCAATTAATGTGTTTTATACACAAAATCCTTTCAACATAAGCTGTCATACATATCAAATGCAAACAAGCTGAAAGGGGGCGGCGCATGGAAATCCTATAGAGAAAAACTCAAGGAGCACAAAGTAAAGCTCGCAAATAACTGTTTTAAGATCACACAAAGACAATTTATTTCAAAGTCTTTCACTTTCCTGAATGATATGCTTTCCAAGAACTTTATTAACTATGAAGTTCAAGAATAACCTGAAGGCCAAACCTGTCATGAAATGATGGATGGATTGTTGGAGAGAGGACCCACATGAAGGAAACAAGAGCCAACAGACTGTAAAACCAACAGACTAGTTGAACATGCAGTCGTACCAGGGCTGATTATGTAAATCCCGAACTCTAAATCATTTCTAATGAATACAGAACATGGTAAGTTACAGCAGGGCTTCAGGACATGACAAACAGGGACCATAGGATAGATATATGTAAATAGATGGGACTCACAAAAGGAGAGGAAAAGACAAGATTATATTTGCACATAGAAGCTAAACACAAGTGGAGACAATGAAGACTATTACAGGGACAGACCAGTTTCAGATCAATTCAGTTTATTCATACAGCACCAAGTCACAACAGAAGTCATCTCAGGCACTGAACAGAAACATTCATACACATAAAAAGTAAAATATCTGAGGAGCAGACTGCTTTGAGTTTAACTTCATCACAGACTCTCATCTTGAGCAAGCATGAAGGCGACAGTGGAAAGAAAAAACTCCCTCATGAGGAAGAAACTTTTAGCAGGACCAGGCTCAGGACAAGCGGCCATCTACTTCGACCGACTGGGTTTGAGAGGAATAGGAAGGAGGAACAGATACACAATGGCAGGTCAAGAATCACATGTTAAGATATAAATAAATAGTATCAAATTAAAACTATTTAACTTTAATTCATTTTAAGAACTGTGAATTTGTCCTCCAGTAGTCTAAGCATATGGCAGCATAACAAACCAACACTAAAGGGAAGTCTTACTCCCAGTCTTCAAACTGGACAATGTGTCAGCCTCATGGACAGAAACTGGAAGTTGGTTCCACAAGAGAGGAGCCTGATAACTAAATAAAAGATCTTCCTCCCATTCTGCTTTTGGAAACTCTAGGAACCACAAGTAAACCTGCAGTCAGAGAGTGAAGCGCTCTGTTAGGAAAATGTATAACAATAAGATCTGTAATATAAGATGGAGCTAGGATGTTGAGGGCTTTGTAGGTTAGAAGTAAGACTTTGAATTATACAGTATTCTGAATTTGACAGGGATCCAAAACCAACAAGGGAAATAAGAGGAAAACATCTTTTAAAATGAACAGGAACTGAGTGGAGTGCATAACAGATAAAAACAATAAAACTGATTTAAACACTCAGCTAAAACTCTCAAAAAAACTGATTTGAGACAACAAAGAAACAATTTAGAACATTCAAACCAGGAGTGATGTCTTTAATGGAATATAAATGGAGTGTCCAACACTCTGTAAAGATTCTTGATAGTGTAGTATTTGGCTTAAGCTACAGCAGGTGTACACAGGTTTGCTCAAAATTGATTAGCATTGTTTTTTTTTTTGTTGTTGTTTTTTTTAAAGACGTGGTTCCAAAAGATTTCTTTCTCTGTTCGGATGTGACTCCAATAATCCTCAACGAGTTCAGGTGTTTGAGGGGGGAAGTCTGTGACAGGTATCTATTGCTGTTTTATTGTTATTTATTTATTTTTTAAGATGTGTTCGACTTTTGTCTCGGTACATTTTCCTATAAACATGAAAAACAGAGACTGTGGCAAGTCTAGGAAGCAGATTAGCAGGTCACCTTCAGTTTTGGGAGGATTTTCCAGCGCCAGGGAAAACAACTGCAGACGTGAAAATACCTTCTAACATGCTTCTCTGCAGATTTGATAGACCATGGTCTCCTTTAATCTCCAGTTTATTTCTTAACTACATATTTCTTCTTCTATTCGCAATCAGGGATCCATTGTTCTTTGTAAATACATTGTTGGTTTAGTGTATTCCAAATGCTGGACTTCTTTTAATTGCACTTTATCCTATTTTATTTAGCAAAATCTGAATGTTTGAGGTTGTTTTTCTATCTATCCATGCACATCGCATGATTTCTTGCTTTATTTTTATTTAGAGATCACTTTTGGTGTGACCGATTGTGCTTTTGATGCAACTGGTTTAAGAGTGCCCAGCCCTACACAATTACGAATTTCCAGTCTGAGCAACAAGAAGGTTTGATGGAAAAGTTACTATCCAGTTGAATACAGAATTACCTACAAAGAAGATGGAAAATATCAAATAGATGCAGATGTTTCAGGGTCAGCTGTGCCAGTAGGTTTTAATCAAAAAGGACATTTCTGAAGCCAAACTGGGAGGTGCCTCCACAACAGATGAGCTGCATTAAGTGGAGGCTCTGCTTCCCATTCTACTTTTAATAACTCTGGGAACCCAAAGTAAGAATGCAGTCTAAAAGCAAAAACAAGTTCTGGTGAGAAAATATGATACTATAGGGTTTGATTATGAGAACTATTTATTTAGTCAGCAACGTCCTTCTGGAAACTTGAAGCCAAGTCATGTTTATGTCTTTCCAGTGTGTTATTTTGGTGCCATTTCAATAAAGAAGGCAATTTAAAGAAATATGAACCTTTACACAAGCAAAGTCTTCTTTAAATAGTCCACCCCTAAAAAACAAAAACAACAAAAAAAAAACAAACAAACAAAAAAAAAAAAAAACACATCCGTTCCATGAAAGTTTGTTTTTAGTTGAATGTATCCTCCTTTTTCAGTACACAGTAATATACAATACAATTTGGTATAGCTTAACTTTAGTCTTTTTGCATCTTAATATCAGAAGAGCCTGCAAGCAGGTTTATTTCTATAGACACAAAAAATAAGAGAAAAGTAAAATAAAAAATGTTATTACATGTGTACAAAAACTTATTTTTTTTACTTCCTTTAATAGACGGCTCTTCTTCTGGTTGCATGTTCTAGCATCATTGTTTTCTCAATAGCATCAAGAAATGCAGCAGTGCCGGTAGAAACAGCATCAGACACTAAAAATGTGCTTCACCCTGATCATGGGGTTCAATCTATTTTTCAGAATTAAAAAGTTATTTGTTGGAGCTGAGCTTTACCCTATCTTATTTTATTATATAGATATATGTTGTTTAATTTTTTTAATTTTTTTATTTTTATTTATTTTTTTATTTTTATTTTTATTTTTTATTTTTTTTCTTTACTTTGGGGATTATGTTGTTTATTGGAAAATAATGTTAACTGTACTATTATCACTTGCTTGTTCTATAAAATAAAAATCAATAAAGATATTGTTAAAAAAATATCATATAGTTAGTCTTATCCAAATTTAATGATACTTTCTTAAGTCTTAACCTATTTTGAATTTTACCAATCTTCATTATCATCATTAATTCAGATATTCAAGATGGCCGACACGGACGGATGTTCGACGGGACGATGTGCCATGTAGGAGCTATCAAATAACTACTTCATTCAAATAATTCTAAAATATTAGCACCAACTTCGTACATACAAGTAAAAAAAAAAAACTTGTGGCAGAAAGGAGGACATTCAACTTGCCTGGAGGGGAGCGACTGGGTTGTTGTTTCCTGTGGATACTGGAACGAGGCTAGGCTTCGGCCTTCAGCTAAAAGCCGGGAAGCTAACTAGCCTTGGGGCTAACTGTGGAGTTAGCCTTGCCGGGCAGAGGGAGCAGCGGCATGGGGCTATTGAGGAGACCATCTGCCGAGGATGTGCCTGCTTTGCAAGGTGAAGATTGAGGTCTGCTGCCGTCAGGTCTGGGTGCCACAGGGAGCCAGTCTTGGTGGGAGTTTTTTTGCAGATGTGCAAGAGCCGCTTGCTAACATCAGAGGGCTGTTGTGACCAGGGATTGGACGTCTTTGATGTGCAATAGCCACTGGCTACCATCAGAGGGCTGTTGTGACCAGGGATTGGGCGTTGGCTTTTCTCGGCTGTGTAAACATCTACAGGTCGTGAGTAAATTTAACAATGTCAAATAAATCCAGATGTGGAAAGAAAGATCTTTTAGATGAACAAGGTGTAGAAGAAATGGAGGACATTAAAAAGTCTTTGGACTTTATGATTATGGAACTAGCTAAACTGACTTCAACACAAGAAACATTACTTGGATTGTTTGAAGAAGTAAAACAACTTAAAATTCAAATAAATGAAAAAGACAAAACAATAACTGAACTTGGAAAAAAAGTTGATATGGAAAGAAATGTGAGATTGGAGAATTTGATTATAACTGGTTTTACAGTAAAACCAAAGACCTTTTCAAAAGCTGTGACTGGTTCTGTAACAACAGAAGACGCATTGCAGCAAGATCTACAGACACTTGAAGACCAAGTCGTATCATTTCTGAAGGACAAAGACTTTAATATTGAACAGGGGGATGTGTCAACCTGCTACACTTTGCCAGGACAGGATAAAATTAAACTAGCAATAGTAGTTAGATTTGTTAGCAGGAAACTTAGAAATAAGGTGTTGATGCAGGTTGAAAACTTAAAGGGCACAAAGGTATATATAAATTAACATCCAACAAAAAATAATGCCAACATTGCACGGGAGGCGAGGCTGTTAAAAAAAAACAAAAAATATTACATCGACATGGACGAGAAATGGATATGTTTGGATCAAAGTAAAAGAACAATCACAACCCAAAATAGTAAAGGAAATGAAGGACTTGGAAAATTTTAAATAATCCAGAAGAATGGTGACCTTTAATAACCTTAATAATAATTAATAATTTAATAATCTTCAGCTCCTTGCTTTTCCTTGTATTTGCTTTGGTGCAGTTTGAAAATAGCAGCTCTTACTCTGTCTGCTTGTTTACTCACATTTGCATAATTTACAGTTTCAATTTTCTCATGGGGCTCCATATTTCACTCAAAAATCATTCATACGTCCCTAGACTTTATTTTGTAAAAAATCATCCACACACACCAATAACTGTAGACTTGTGCATTGCTCAGAAAAAAGCCCCAAACAGATTGTAAGACATCTCTGTTTGGGACTCCTTCAAGCAAGGCCACGAATCACGTCCCCCTTATCTGGAGGGATCACAGCTGGTGTTTATCCAGTCACAACTGCCCCCACTGTCACACACTCACCCCAGTGTCAAAGAGAATGAAAAACAAAAGAAAGAGAAAAAAAGTAACAGCACACAGACACACACTGAGACCACACACATGAATACCCCCTTTTTTCTTTTACCTCTTTCTGCCTTTGTAATTACACTACACCATACCCACATTTAAACATCACAAGTAATCAAAATGCAAACCACGTCGTGAGCATAAAAATAAGCAAAACCTAAGAAACTAAACCTAAGTATTTATGAGTCCCCGACTCTAAAACAAAAATAATTTGGTTTGTTAATTAGCTACAGCATCCCAGACGCTGCACGTCCCAGTAAGTAAGCCAAGAATGACGTCACTTCCCCGGTCCACAAAAGCCAGGCCACAAACGTGGGCAGAGCTGACGTCCGGGCTGCGGCGGGCAAAATGTATCAATAAACGAAACCCCCTTGTATCAGAAGTGATACCAATAGTTGTATGTTAGCTTAAATAACCATCTTTACTTCCAGAGATGGTTTCATATACACCCACAGAGGAGAAAAAAATTTGGTTTACGGCCTAAACGCTGAGTTATTCGCACCACTTAAGGTCAAAACAGGCAACCAGCTTACCTGAATGAACAGCAGGCCCGTCCTCTGCGCATGCACAGCAAAACCACTCGATCCAATCTGTAGGCGCGTCAGCATCACGTCGGGGCCACCATCTGAAGTGAACTGTTTCTCGTGTTCAAACAGCTGAGACGTCACCTTAGTTCAAAAAGATTTATTTGACAACAAGTGGTTACAGATATTCAGAGAACAACCCTGAAATGTTCAAAATATATGCATATATGTAGCATTAAAATGAATGACCTGATCTCTGGAGACCTCTCAAAAGAATGCTTAGGGGTGTGTATTATTCTCTGGCTCTTATTTATGTTCAGACAGCTAGCTTCCTGATTGGTTGAAGTGTGTGATGGGCAGCCATCATTAAACAGAGGTGGAGGCCTCCGGGTTTAACTGTCCCCTCTTACAATGCTGTTATTGGTAGTATCACTCAGCCCTCTGTGAATAGCAAACAAACATCAGGGTGCTCACGATCCATCGTTAGGCTGATGGCCCTCCTTGATCATGTGAGCAGCTGGTTTTGGCTGTCAGCAACAAACTGGTTGATCCACTGTGAGAGTGTGCTATTTATTAAACTGAGCTGAATACAGCTCCTCAGACTGAGGAACATAGTTGCCAAGTCCACCTATTATAAGCGACTTTGGGCTTGTTTTTTTTTTTTCTACAGTCGCTTATAAATTTTGTGTCGCGGGGTGTGTTTTTTGGGGCTTATTTGGAATGTTACGTCGCTTTTTTGGGATTGTTTTTCTTTACGAATGAAAGCAAAATACAAGTGGTAGGTAGTTTGTCCCTTCACGCTCCCCTTCCACGGATATTGCGTCCAGGCGGATGTTACGTTCAGATGCAGTTGGTGCCACAGGTATCGTATATAAACTATTACCCAGTCCCCTGCTCTACTCACTGTAACCTGTTTGAGGGTCTGCGCATTTAATCAGTCAAAGCTCACTGAATACTAAACTTATTCTCAAGATTTCTCCTTCTGCAAATCTTAGGCATACAGCCATTAAAGCTGAACACATGGTTCAGTGTATTTAAATGCTCTTGGTAGGTTCAAAAAACGTTCAATAGAAAATTGACTGGACTTTATTTGTAACAGAAGACTCTAAAAAAGCTAAGTCTGGTCCTCTGCACATTTGAATTTCCAGAGTACCAGACTTAGCTTTTTAGATTTTTCTACCTGGATTATTGAGCATGCATCATGGTGTAACAGACAGTGGTGGAGAAAGTACTCAAACAATGTACTTAAGTAAAAGTACAAATAAACAGACAAAAATGTACTCTAGTAAAAGTAGAAGTACCATATTAATGTTTTTA
>JARVGV010000474.1:21987899-21998135 GCA_031762435.1 Hypsolebias longignatus
TTTCCAAATTATTGGACATAATTAGACAATGCGACTTATAGGGCGGAGCGACTAATAGGGCGGCAAGTACGGTAGTTGGCTAGATGGTGCCCCACATTTATATTTGAGAACCTCTAAAAAAATCAATGACAGGTCAATTGTACTTATCCTACACATTACCTATTGTCAGCTAGAATTTCCTGCAGACTCCCACCACTTACCACGTCTGATAATATAATTTTCGTGTGGATATAAGGAGAAAAAAACTCATTTATAATTTGGACAAGTACTTTGTAACTGTTTAGTACCAAAAAATGATTTCACATGCATGCAGGCTGCAGAATTGGACATTCTATGCCTGACAATGATGACTGTTCTTAGTTTTACCCAAAGCAGATGCTGTAGCAGCCCATTTGTATATCTTGGTTAATATAAGCAAAATAAATAATAATTAAAAAAAAAACACATTAAAAAAGAGAGAAACTAGCATTTCTACCACAGGTAGATTAAAAAACAAAACAAAACAAAACAAAACAAAAAACAATAAAATAATCATATCAATAGATAAAAGGATTAGAAAAACCTCCATGCTCAACCATGGGGAGACAGGAGTAAGTTTGACTGAAATCAAGGCCTCATCTTAGGCAACTGGATCTGATCGATCCAGCAAGCTGGAGGGTCTTCACAAAACTCTGGACTGGAATAATAATTTAAAAAAAGGTTAAAAAAAAATCTGTTTGGGTGTACTATTGGGGGCAAAGTCCTTCTTCATCTTTTTTATACCAAAGATTGCTGAAAAATAAACATTTTGCAGAGTTACAAAAAATAAAAATAAATAAATAAAAAAAAGAAAGAAAGAAACAGAATTTTAAATACAGTATTTTATTTTATTGTATTATTATTATTTTTGCAAAAGACCATTAAATAGTTCAAATATTTTATGGGAAGCAATGCTAAAAAATAGTACTTTCAGGCAGTTAAATAAGGTAGTCAATTTTCCCCCAAAGGAACACAAACAGTCAGGACTTGAAGGGGTTAATACTGACTGGGCAGATGAGTTAACTTCTGTGGGGCCAAGACCAAAGTGGATTTCTGTTGTCTTTAAAAAAATCTAAAAAAATCCTCGGGTCTGGCGGAGATAGCATACTATTTATGTCAGAAAAACAAACCTAATATAAAAGCTCTAATAACATAAACTATCAAATTAATTCAAAATATTCATCCAGGTTTTGCATGAATCAAGCTCAATATGTCTCTAAAGACAGAAATATTTGAGTGTGTGGACAACAAACACCAGGAGGTTTGACAGCTCTCTCTATCAGCCAGTTTTACAGCTATGGAGTTAACATTTGTTGTGGTAGTGGCTGAGCGTCATATCCAATACATACTGCAAGTGTTACATATTGAGTACGGTAATTGTTTTGTCTATCTTTTAAATTCAACCTGGAGAGACTCACACAAAGAGAGGGAATACAATTAGAGTGTTTTATTGACGAGAGTTTCTTTGGTGCTCGGGCCCCGGCGGGGACGTGCATGCCGAACTGCTGTGAGCATGCGAGTCCAGCAAAGGGAGATGGATCGCAGGAATCCACTCCCGGGACCCGAACCTGGTGGTGGAGTCAGGGAGAAGGAGAGGAGACCAGAAGACGACCAGACATCGGGAGGAGATGGGGAGGCGGTGGGATGCGGCGTGGCTGGCAAACCCAGAGCCCAGGACTGAGGGCCCTTTATGGATCAGCTGGCTGACGAATGATGCGCTGCAGCTGGTGAGTCTGCCATGTTGAATTTTTGGCTAGCCTTCATTAAACATATGCTGTCAATACTTTTTTTGTTTAAATGTCTCATAAATTACAAGACAGCCATTAATGGCTGGCACCTTGCATGGCAGCCCACCGCTACCGGTGTATGAATGTGTGTATGAATGTGTGTATGAATGGGTGGATGGCTGGTACTGTGTAGCGCTTTGGGGCCCCTCATAGGGGGCTGGAAAGCGCTATATAAGTAAGCTCCATTTACCACCACATAAAGCTACATTTTATCTTTACAGTGCATTGTGCCATCTTTATTCAAAAACAAACCACAGAACAAAATATTTTTTGCAAATAAAATGGGACAGGTGCACAGGCTCAGACAAAAAAAACAATAATTCCAGATTGCATTTCCTACTTCCATTTTAGATTTTGTCCACGAACATTGCATATCCACGTAACAGGAACTTGAATGGCTATAAGTGTGTAGCATCAGAACAGCCTTTAAAGCTGATTGGTCAGTTCTATTTGCAAAAGAGTGTAGGTGTCCTTTTTGGGTCTGGAGAGGCCACAGATCTCTCCAGGTCTTCAAATGAGGCATCAATGAAAGAGGAGGGCCTACACCAACATTTTGACACGTAACTGATAAAGCATAGCAGCTGTTAAAACAGAAAGACATCACATCAGCCCGAACGCGGCCTTTGCATATTAAAATTGATTAAATAAAAATCTAGTTTGAATATCTTGCTTTTCCCACTTTTGTTACATCTTTATGTTTCAGTTTATACCTGATCAGGCCTGTATTTTCTGTGATTCTGTCAGGTGATTTGATGTGAGTGAGGATGGAAAATCAATTTTGAACAAATGCTGTATGGTTGTGATGGTCGTAGATCGATGAATGGATGCAGGCTTTTAGTGACCACACAGTAACTGTTTCAATACTGCACGTGATGTAATTCACCACAAGTACCAACCAACTGTCACATGCCAGCAACAACATCAAATCAATGTTTTAGGACTTTGAAAAACCAAACCACCGATAGGATATTTTTTTCTCTATAAAAGTGCTTAATAACTAAAAGAGCAACATTAATTCTTATCATAATGACCAGATAATGCTTTCTCATCATTCTGATGTGATTTTTTTTTTACAAGGCTGAAATTATGTCATTTCACAGAAACAACTGAAATGTCACAGTTCACACACATATTACCCTCCCAGCAGCTGTGATATGAATACAGTAGTTCTGACAGGTAAAAATCTGGGAAACATCTATTATTTCAAAGGTTGTGCCAAAGCCTTCTCCAAACATGTTTTAGCTACTCATTCATTCCCACAGTCAAAGGTAAGAGTGCTCATAAAAATCTTGAACTATACAGTATTTGGCATTTTCTGGTCAGAAATCCATTGAGAAAAAGCGTGAGATTATTTTTCACACATCCTCTTATCTGAACTGCATTTCCAAGATACCACATCAGTTCCATAACACCAAATGACAGGACAAACCAGTAACACACCTCCACAACCAAGGTGGGAGACCAATCATGGACTTTTATTTTGTATAAAATAGGGGCCAACTGGTGCTAATGGTATTTTTACAAGGAGATGATGAATAAAGGCTAGTTCCAGAGGGGTCACAACAAAAGTAGATTGCTATAGTTTTATAGCAACTTTTTTCTTAATAGGAATCACCACTAATAGTTTTTCATTATATGATTATTTACTTGGAATTATTTACAGTAGTGTTAGAATTTTCAGACATAGAAGATCAGACTTCAATTTCTATGTTTTATTAAGCTCTCGCAGCGAGGAGATGTTAACAACAGTGCACAGGCTGATCACAGAGTTGTCTGAGTAGCGATCTTCAACACCTCAGTTTTATATGTTCAAGGATCACAAGGCAGGTTTCACAGTCTTTTCAGACAGGCGTTAGAAAATAAACACCTGACAATCTGTCTTATTGTTTCTGGTTGGAGATGCTACTGAAAAGGAAAGTTTTAACTGACTCATACACACCACATCCATAGCAGCCACAAGGTCATCCTGCATCTGCTCATTATAATTCAACACAGCATAGTTATACAATGCACACAGAATGGACATAAAGGCTAATTTTATTTACATATGGTAATTTGTATGCATAATTAGCTACATCAGCAAGCTGTAGCACTTCCAGTATCAAAATATTTTGCCAAAAATGTTCAGACAGAAAGCTTAAAGATTATCTATAAAGTCAATTTTATGGATTTTGTATTTAAGTAGAATATAGTCAGAACATGAAGACTTTGAAATTTGGTAAAAAACTGTGTGTGTGCCTTGGAATAGGGGTTTAGACAAAAACAAAAATCTCAAAACATTTTCAGAAAGCTAAATGGTTATCTGAACTTTAATTCAAAAGTGACCAATGAAAAGTATGCCAGTAACTCCTAGAGTTCAGTTAAACATTACAAATTGTGGCATCAAGAAAACAGCATGTGATTTGAAGATCGTCTGCATTCAACACCAAAACATTACAGTAAATACGCTTGGCTTGGGCACAGAGAAGTACACAGTGAGTAAATTAGGCACAGGAGTTCACCATTCCTATCTAAAAGCAGGCACACATTATAATTGACTGAATTTTGCCATCTGCCACAACAGAAATAAAAGGCAGATAAAAATATTACTTAAACACTACATTAAACATCAAACTTTATGACTGATTCATTCAGAATAACACAAAAAAAGCTTAAATAGCCTTTTTGATTTTAAATCAGTTGTGTGGAAAAAGCGCTGCAGTGACAAAGTAATGAAACAGCAGAGGAAAATGTGATGGTATCAACGGACGCGTGCGGCTGACACAAACTATAATAACTACAATATTATAATAACTATAATAACATAATAGCTATAATAATCTGTTGACTCTTGTTAATAAACAAGAAATCTTATATCTTCCCATCTTTGAAATATGTTTTTAAATCATGTCAAACTGATTTGCTTACAAAAGGGAGAAAAGCTTAATTTTTAAAAAATGGGCAGGAGGGTGGTGTTTTGTACAGCAGTTAATTGGTTGGTTTCGGGTCGAGCTCAGAAAGTATTATACAGGTTCAGTCCGAGCCGGGTCAGATTTTTTTAGACCCGAATGCAACGCTAATGCAGAGATGCTCAAAGTGAGTGTTTGACATTTTATTCTTGTTTAACAGTATTATTATGTTCACATTTGTGTTGCTTTATATTTTGTATTCGGTCTAGGTAAAAATAGCTCAAGCAAATCTACTATTTTATTTGTTTTTTCTTTTTAATATATTTTCTTGACATGGAAGAGAGAGATATACAAAGTATGTTTCTGGAGTTAATCCAACTTTCTGTTAAACACTTGGCTTGTAGGAGTTTGTTTATTGGATGAAAAAGACGGTCAGCCTACATGTGGTTTTTAAATTTTTAATTCTTCTTGAATCTCTGCCTTATCGTGTTGGAGGACCTTGTGTGCTTGAACGATCCTAGGAGCTATGCTGTCAGGGGTAATTATAATTACCCCTGGTAGGGTCTCCAGGGCAGATTGGTTCTAGGTGACAGGCCAGACAAAGAGCGATTCCAAAGACTTATGGAAAAAACAAAAACAAAAAAAACAAAGAACTCAGTGTCCCTTGCCTGAATGTGGGTTACCAGGGTCCCACCCTGAGCCAGGACTGGGGGAGAGGCTTGTCGGCAAATGCCTGAATAATGGGTTCCAATACATAGGGCCCAGTCAGGCACAGCCCGAAGAAGCAACGTGGGTTTGCCTTCCTGTGGGCCCACCACCTGCAGGAGTGGCCATAGGAGTTGGGTGCATGACTCCATGGGCAGTGGCTGAAGGCCAAGGCCTTAGCTCTCTGATCCAGACTTAAGCTGGCTCTTGGTGACATGATCTGTCCACGTGTCTGTTTTCTTTCTATTTATGTTTTGTTTCCATTTCTATTCATTGTGTTTTTACATTCTGCTCCTTGTGTCATTCTGTTCCTGTTGTTTTTGACTCTTGTCAGTTCACTCTTCAGCCTGACTCTCAGTCACTAACCATTCACACCTGTCTCTAATCAGCTACTATCCCATGTGCACTCATTAGTCACCCTACCTCTACCTTATTTAAACCTCTCCTCTTCACCATATGTCCACTCATTGTTCTGTTATCAGAGACGTCTTGGTCCTCCTCTGTCTTGCCCGATTTAGTTCTTGTCTGATGATCTGTTCCGTCCCGATTCTGTCTTGCCTAATAACCTGTCTGCCCTGTTCCTGTTTGCACAGAGTGTAAGTTTTTTTGCTGCCTTGTCAGCCTTTTTGTTTTGTGGTTTAATTTTTTTTTTTCAACTCCTGCTTCACTTGCCTGCCTATAAATGGGTCTCAAATCTGAGGATCACAATAGAATGAGCAGACCTGACCCAGACCCAGCAGGAAGTTTGTCCCTTGCAGAGCTCCACCTTGAGAATTATAAGTGCTATGTGTTTTCATCATTGTATGTTCTCATACAGTGGCAAAATTAGTTCTCTCCCAAGTGAAGCAGTGGGCAGCTATGTAAGCGCCCGGGGAGCATTTACGGATTAGGTGTCTTGCTCAGTGATACCATGACATGTAGGAATGGCTGAGGATCAAGCCTGGGACTTTTGGGTCATGAGTCAGCTGCCCTACCTCTACCCCATCTCGGCCCCCAACCTGATAATAAAGAAGTATGCCAACATCATGGCTACACCCTTTTATCCGTGGGTAAGACTGGTGGTGATTCAAGATCTGGTGGATATGTTTACCCGTTATCCTATTGGCCAACGAACAGGGGATGTATGAACTTTTTGACAATGCTTGGACAGAGAAACGTGTCTTTCACTTTGTTCTCCAGCCACCTTCTTCTCCACTCCCCGGTTATCCCAGTCACCTCCCTGAGTCTGTAAGTATGGTCCCACCTACAGACTCACCCCCATTTTGCTCAGTGGGTGTTGAGGAGGACACGTCACCGCCATATTGCTCAGTGGGTATCCAGGACAATAAGTCATCCGTCTGCCCTCCTCCAAGCCGTTGCAGAAAAAGCGGTTGACGGCGGACTCAAGCCGAGTCCACTGAACCTCAATCCCTCTCTCTGCCTGAGTTGGTCGCATCTCCAGAGGTCCTCAAGTCTCCTGAGGTCCCCACATCTTCTGGGATCCTCACGTCATTAGGGATCCTCATGGCCACGTCCCCGTCTGCAGACCCTGAAGTGGCTATGCCCCTTACAGACCCTGAGGTCACAACACATACAGACCCTGAAGTGGCTGTGCCCCCTGCAGACCCTTAGTGGCTGTGGAAGGTGCTCTGCGAGTATGGGATTGGTAGACAGTTGCTTCAGGTTGTTTTGTCCCTTTACAAGTGCTGGGTGTTTGTTTCACATTGCGGAAAGTGAGCCAGACCCCTTCAGTGTGAGAGTTGGACTCCGCCAGGGCTGCCCATTGTCACTGATTGTGTTCATAACTTTTATGGACAGAATTTCTTGATGCAGCCAGGAGGCAGAGAGAGGCCAGTTTGGTTGCCTCAGGATTCCATATCTGCTCTTTGCTGATGATGTGGTCCTATTGTTGTCATTGTGCCATGATCTTCAGCTCTCACTGGAGTGGTTCGCAACTGAGTTTGAAGTAGTTCATATGAGAATCAGTACCTCCAATTCTGAGGCCATGGTCCGCGGTCAGAAAAGGGTTCATTGCTTTCTTTGGGACGAGGGTGAGGTTCTGCTTCAGGTGGAGGAGTTCAAGTATCTTGAGGTTTTGTTCACGAGTGAGAGGCAAATGGAGTGTGAGATTGATAGATGGATTGGTTATGCATCTGCAGTATTGTGGACTCTGTTCCAGTCTTTTGTGGTGAAGATGGAGCTTAGATGTATATTTACTAGTTTGTCTATGTTCCTACCCTTGCCTATGGCCACAAACTTTGGGTAAATGGACTTTTTGTCTTAACAAGATACTCAAAGCACTTTACATTACAATATGTGCCCTCATTTACCCATTCATACAGCACTCTACTATATCTTTACAAAGAATAAGTAGTGCTTTATCACATCCAAACAACAATGGGGCACACATCAAAAGCATGGAGGGTTTCAGTGTTTTCCCCAGGGACACTTCAGCAAGTGACTGCTAGTGGAATTGAACCCCAACTTTTACATTGGAAGACAACTGCTCTAACCACTCAGCCACAGCTGCCCATTGTGGCAGTGAGTAGTGGGTAGTGATTGACAGAAAGAGATTTTGGATACAGTCAGTTGAAATAAGTTTCCTCCACAGTGTAGCTGGCCTTTGGGATAGGGTGAGAAGTTAATTTATTAGAGAGAGACTCGCAGTAGAACTGCTGCTCCTCCACATCAAGAGGAGTCATTTGTGGTGGTTTGGAAATCTGGAAAGGATGTTCCCTGGGCGCCTCCACCTTGGAGTCCTTTTGGATAAGCTTGAAAAAGTGGAAAGAGATGTCTGAGCCTCCTTGCTCAAGCTGTTGCTCCTGCAACCCAACTTCAGAACAATCAGAAGATAATGGATGGATGGATGGATGGATGGATGGATGGATGGATGGATGGATGGATGGATGGATGGATAGTTATTTTTTAATAGTGGCAATACCTGTATAAAAATTCTGCCTTCCTATACATGACCAGAAACCTTAGACCCTCTACAATAAAAAGGGTGAGATTTTTTTTTTTGCCCCTGCTTGCTGAAATGTTGTTACCTGTTTGAAAAATAGAAAATAAACCTTGCCATTTGTTTCTCTGTGACTCTAATACTGAGGAACATATCAAACCATGACTTGGGTGTACCATTGCACCCTTCAGTTACATTGCTGACCAATGGACCTTTGCTGGCCAGCTATATTTTTTAGGGTATCTTTGTATTAATACTTTGAGCAGTCGTCTCCTACGTAGAGAGCCAGATGGTTTGATTCAATCAAAGTACAGTTACAAATCGGAGTGTCCCTAAACAAGACACTGAAACCCCCATTGTCTTTGATGTGTGCCCATTTGGTGTATATTCTGGCCACTGGGGCAACAATGCCAAAAAATAGGTATGTGCGTAGTGGGAGAAAATGTGACAGGTGTGGAAAAAGTTTATTATACTCTGCGGTGTTCTCATAGACAGAATGTCTGTCTCAGTTTTCTGTTTCTGTTGTTTTAGTTCTCGGAAATAAAGAATATCAACACTAAGAGATGTCAATATGTATAACTAAATATTATAGCAAAGTTGTGTTTCCTTGAACTTTTGAAATTTTTTCCTCAATATTCTCACAATAGTCTCGGTGAGAGTGTCCATTTCAAGTGTTTCTAATTTATTGTTATCTGCTCATTTTAATCCTACACCATATTATAGAGTTAAAAACAGGATTTTGGGGATGTTGATGGGCTGAAATTGTTTATATTTCAAACCAGATCATATATAAATGTAATGCATTTAACGATATAGGAGGGACAACAAGACTGTTTAGCCCCTGGGCCTACTAGCAGGTTAAGGTGGCCTAGACTATCTTGTAAAGCACTTTGAATAACCTGGTTTTCTAGAGAGGTGCTATAATAGCACAGTCTATTTTCAATTTCCTTTTTTTCAAAATGTTCAAGCTATGTTGTGTAATCCAGATATGAAATTCTAACTGATTTGCAAACATGGTTCTAAGGATTTAGCAGCTTTCAAAAGAGGAGAATCTTACCATCAGATGTGTTCATATTATTCTTGTGCATCCATCTAACCCTTAAATTAAATTAATGTCTATATTCATCTTGTAGTGTATCAAGGAACAATGTTAGTTCCTGTCTGGGATGTTACAGACAGTGTTTTCCCTAGGTCTTTGTGGTGTCGGAGGATAATTATACTTGTACCAAGCAGTGGCCTGAATTCTTTTCCCATATATTTGTGTGTACCACATTTGAAACACCCCACTAATATTTTAAATAATTAAAAAGCTTTTACAAGTGCAAATGTGTAAAAATTGATGTGTCCCAATTTTACTTCAAAACCTAATGTATTCATGGCTCTTCTAAACATGCACGTGCATTATGCACGCCCATGTCCATGCATCAGTACAAACCACTTACTCTTAACATTACCAATAAAAAAGGAAAATAAAAATTATACTAAATTTTTGTGTTGTAGTTTAAACTGCTGGTTAGTTAATTGATTCCATTAATCCCTCTGGACTTTCAAAGGACAAATTTGAGTGTCTTAGTTTGCATCCATCCATCCATCCATCCATCCATCCATCCATCCATCTATCCATCCATCTATCCATCCATCCATCATCTTTACCTGCTTTTTACTTTTTTGGGTTGCGGGGGTCACTCATGCCCACATCTAGCCATCACTGTGTGCAAGGCAGGGTACACCCTGGACAGGTCTCCAGTCCATCACAGGGATACATAGAGACAAACAACTATCATATTTTCCGGACTATAAGTTGCACCTTTTTTCCTAATTTTCATGCCCTGCGACTTATAGAGCGAAGCGACATATTTATGGATTTTTTCCCATATTTTTAGACCCATTTTTGGCTCAG
>JARVGV010000474.1:21998809-22008928 GCA_031762435.1 Hypsolebias longignatus
AGCGGTGCGACATATTTATGGATTTTTCCAAATTATTGGACAAAATTGGACAATGCGACTTATAGAAAGGAGCGACCTATCAGGCGGAAAATACGGTATTCACTCTCTCACCCACACCTACAATTTAAAGTTACCAATCAGCCTAACATGCATGTTTTTGGTCTGTGGGAGGAAACTGGAGTACCCGGAGGAAAAAAAAAACATGCAAGCTTGGAGAGAACATGCAAACTCCACCCAGAAAGGCTCTTGGATGGGATTGGAACCGGTGCCCTGCTTGCTGAGAGGCGGCAGCTCTACCAACTGCGCCATCACGCCGTCCCTTTTTAGTTTCATACCTTAAAATAATGTATAAAAAAGTGAAGTCACAACAAAATATTTCATATTAGTTTTTTTCTTTACATAGTACCTCATGTGAGATTTGTCCAAAAGCTTGTAGATATCAAACAGCAGGGCAGTATTGTATGAACAAATGTCCCTGGCAGCACAGAGAACCATGGCAATGACTTCAAAGACTTTTGAGTCAAACATAACAGAGGAAAAAAACAAAAACAAAGCCAAGTTCCTATCTGTTCTGGGTTTTGCGTTGGCCCTACATTTATGCACACACACACAGACACACACACACAGACACACACACACACACTCACCCGTAGACTGTCACACAACCATTAAATACAAGGGCATCTTGTCAGAAGTAGATCCATACAAGTCCTATGCCAGGGCCCTGGAGCCATGAGATATGTTGTGCCTGGAATTTGTTCGAATACATTAGCAAATCATTTGGTTGAACTAAATCTGAAGCACAAGTCTGAAAAGAGAGCAAGTTATTAATTTATGTGATGTCCACCCCTCATCGCTTTATTTCAAGCAAAGGGTGAATACACACACACAATGTTGGGTTTGAAGAACCAGACATTGGTTATTTCAGTGAGCAAGTTGTACAATAGTGATTTGTTTAGTTCTACTTTAAAGTTGTGTGTATTTCATAAATATATATAAATCATTTAACAAAAATGTGTCAAAATTAGTGATTAGTATTTACAACTGTTACAAAGATAAAGTACAAAATATCCTTGTCAGTGCAGTCACCCATACTCACACATGCACAAAATGGAATGCTTAACTTCCATTTTCTCCTCAAGCTTTGTGACCTTGTTAAGACCACAAAAAACAGCTCACATGCTCTTGTTGCAGTCTCTGTCACCCTGATTGACATTGGTTTGCTGACTCATAACATCAGTGACTTTGGGAGGGATAAATAGTCATTACAGCTGTCATAGTGAAAAGTGCAACATGAACCAAAAGCACTGAGGTGAGGATTCAGGGGCAACACTAAATATGAATGTCACACACCACTGACTGGAATGGACAGAATGAACTGCTCTGAAGTATGACATGGTGGACTGCAGTTTAAATTAAACTTTTGCTTATAAAACAAAACTTAATTTACCCACGATAATAATTTTGCCTCATGTTTGCATTTTCAAAAAATAAAAAAAATTGGGGGTTCCTTAAAAAAAAGTAATCTATGTTCATTATTTCACATTTCATTTATAAACAAAATGCCAAAATTGCATTTTTAGTTTCGCTTTAACAAGGTAATTGTTTTCTTACTGAGATGCAATGTTAAAACTGCAGTATATTTCAGGTCTTTGACTGAACATTAGCTGTGGAGGGAATGCCCTAATTTTGCTCCGGTGTGTCATGTGTTGCTATGGATTCATTCATGACAGTTAGAAGAACAGACTCTCACCGGTTCTCTCAGAAGGGAATTTCACAATTTGACAGGGAAATTACAGCAGAGGTTCATGTGAGAACAGCTGATATGGGAATCAGTAGGTGCATTGCACTAAACCAAGGCTGGCATGTGTGTCTCCTGAATTTATGACTGTGACTGTATCATTTTGTCAAAATAAATTCAAAACAAAATTCAAAATCAAGAGTGAACAAACAAACACATAGTTAAAAGATTTATTTGCATGTAAATATGGTGGGGGTTTTTTCCAGTTCACAAAGGTCAGTGAAAATGAGTGTAATGATTTAAATTACAATGAAATCAGCGATGATGGCAAATTCAGGCAGTTCAGGCAGACAAGCTGATGAACATGTAAACAGAAACCAATGGATATGAAATGTGAAAATAAATAAAAGACTCAAGCTAATGAGGTCTATTTTAACCCAAGCTTTACCTGACACATACAAAAATCTGATGAAAAGTAGAAAAAAGCCTGGGGAAGTTATACTGTTATACTGATGAGGAATAAATACATCAGGTAGACTGTCAGTGACAGACCACCAAATATGGTTATAATATCATCCCCTCACAGGATGCAACAGTCTTGCTTTTTATTAATTCCCTATTTTGTATTTTCTGTTCTTACACCCAGCCCAGCGGCTTCGGATGTTGTCAGTCCATTAAATGGACGTTATCAGTTGTGATCATCACCATTCGTACCGGTCAGGCTGTCCCTCCTGTACCTCCTAACAGGTGCAAAGTTACGTTATTATCGTGATTTTCGCTCTTAACAGGCAGAGTGTGACGTGTGCAAACCAGGAAGTGGGTTTTTTTTTTCAACTTACGTCACCCGTTTCCTAAACGTAACCTTACACCTGACCGAGACGCCCAAACCTAAACTTAACCACCTTGCCCTTGTGCCTAAACCTAACCTTATACCTGTCCCAGAGGACTAAACCTAACCCCCTTACCGTTGTGCCAAAACCTAACCAAGACCCGAAACCTAACACGAGACCCTTTACTCTAAACCTAACCATGCAAAGCTATGTTGCACTAAGCTAAGAATGTGAGTTTGAACATACTAGGAGGTAGAGGAGGGGCATTTGGACGATACTTATGGGGCTGATTATAAGTAATAACGGCCATTGAATGGTTGATAACATTCGAAGCGGGTGCCCAGCCACTAGTGTCCCTCTGTTGATATTTTCCCATCTTTATTCAGGATGTGTTTACTTTGTAATGTCGTGGTCAGTGAACTGTGTTTTGAAGGTGACAGCCTCTCACTGTCGACACATTGTAATAATTGGCAGCTGTCGGAATGAACACTCATCTGATCAGAGTTAAACTGAACTGAGTTTGTGAGCATGTGCGTGTGCCTTCAGTTCAAAGATGTCCTTTCTAATAAAACTGTTTTTGCATTTCCATGACATATTTATCTTGTTTTCTGTAGACAAACTGAGGAGGCAGATGTTAAAATAAAACATATAAAGCAGATTTCACAGAAATACCAAGAGAGATTTCAAGAGATCTCTGAAATTATTGAACAAAGAAAATCAGCACTGATTTGATTTAAATGCTCAGAATTGTCAAGAGCCATAAAATATTAGTTAAATCTATATTTAGTGCTGTTTGGGTTTTAGCAGCTTGTATTCCTGGAGTTTTTGTTCAGAGATGCACAATACGTAAATGGTTCGAATGGAATAGAGTGTGATGTAGCTTTAACCTCAGTTTATTTGTACTTGAACTCTATGTGTATTTGGTCCTAAGGCTGTTGTTTGGAGTTGACGGGATTCAGGGTTAGAAGCCATGAAAGAGCGCTCTCATTAAACCTAACCTAAACCTGATTAAATGTAAAGTCCTGGATTGCATGGTTGACAGAAACATGAGTGTATGGAG
This sequence comes from Hypsolebias longignatus, assembly GCA_031762435.1. Lineage (NCBI taxonomy): Eukaryota > Metazoa > Chordata > Actinopteri > Cyprinodontiformes > Rivulidae > Hypsolebias > Hypsolebias longignatus. The sequence continues at coordinate 22,002,441 of JARVGV010000474.1, forward strand.
GGGAGGGTGGCCAAGATTGTTCTGTAGGAGCAATCTGCAACTTTCTGCTGCTGCAGTTGTTTGCTCTTGCATATTCCCATAGGATTTAATGCAAATAACTATATAAAAAGAAATCGATGACAGCATAAATTTATCAAAAGTCTCTGAAACGACCTTTGTTGTGAACTGCTGCTATATGAATACTGTATACTGATACTAGGGGCTGTTGTGGTGAGGGTCGACTATGGTGTATAGGCAGACAACTTTGGACCAGAAAGTCAAAGGTTCACCTTCCCGCCATGCCCAAATGTCATGGTGTCCTCGGCTTAATCCCTTTATACTCTGGCCCAGTCTAACCATCTACTTCTTATCTTTTTCATAGAGATCTGTACCCCTTCCCCATTCCACTGTAAATTTATTTTTACTTGTTTACTGTTTATAGAGTCTGAGATAGCATTCTTGGTTTCAAGATACAGAAGACCTGTGAGGCTATTATTTAGCTAGTAAGACAGACACAAGTCCACTATCTGAGTCCAAGAGACTATCATTAACTTTCTTCAGTGATGTTTCTGTACTATGATAAATTCTAATCCCTGATTTAACTCCTCATATGGATTGTTTATTTTCTGATGCTCACACAATAGATTTGCAACTACAGTATTATGTTTAAGACCATTTTCTTTTAGTGCTATCCTGAAATGTATGTTTTCTTTATTTCATAGCTTTTCTACTGGTTGTGCAGCCTCCAGTGGCATGTGCTTGTATAGATCTTGTATCCAATCATATTGTGATCATCATCTGTTGCCAGGGGTCAAAGAAATATGCCTAGAGGAGTTCAGAATCCACAGTGCATGCACCTGTCTGTTAAAATAAATGGCAATGAAACTATTGCTTTAATCAACCAGCTGCTGAGCTGGTGACACCAGAGCCTTTAGCAGGCATAAGACGATGTTAGCATTTTCGTGTCATTTGATTGCACAATCAGAGTATACTGGTCAGAGCTATAGGTAAGTGCATCTGCAGCAACCTACACAAGCTAAATGTTAATTCTCAGCCCTAAAGCAAATTAAAACGTATACCAAAAACATTACAGGGCAAATCAGAGTTTCAGCTTTAGCTTTTGTGATAAAAAAATACTTTTTATTGAAAGTGAAATGATGACAGGAAAAAACTCTTATTGAGGCAAGAAAGGAGGATGGAGTTTATGTACAGAAAATCAAGATCTTCGGTGGGTACAGTACCTTTCATTAATGTTTTGTATATTTTTGTCATTGTTCATCCATCCATCCATCCATCCATCCATTATCTTCCGATTGTTATGAAGTAGGGTCACGAGAGCAGCAGCTTGAGCAGGGAGGCCCAGACATCTTTTTCCGCAGCCACCTCTTCCAGCTCAACTGGGAGGACTCCAAGGCGTTCCTATGCCAACCAAGAGACAGACTCTCCAGCATGTCCTGGGTCTTCCCCAGGGTTTCCTCTCAGCTGGACATGTCCGAAGAACCTCCCAAAGAAGGCATCCAGGGAACATTCATACCAGATGCCTGAACCACCTCACATGGCTCCTCTCAACGTGGAGGAGCAGCGGTTCTAGTCCGAGTCTCTTCCAGTAACTGAACGTCTCACCCTATCTACAGCTGCCCTGCGGAAGAAACTAATTTCAACCGCCTGTGTTCGCAATCTAATTCGTTCAATCACTACACAGAGTTTGTGGTCATAGGTGAGGGTAGGAACATAGACTGACCGATAAACAGACAGCTTTGCTCTACAGTTCAGCTCCCTCTTCACCACAATGGACCGGCACTGAGACTGCAATACTGCAGATGCTGCACCAATCCATCTGTCAGTCTTACACACCATTCTTCCCTCACTCATGAACAAAACCCTAAGATCCTTGTACTCCTTTTTTTTTTTTTTTTGATCCATACAAGTTTTTTATTTGCTCTTTGTCTGGCCTGTCACCTAGGACAAATGTGCATTGGGTGACCCTACCAGGTGCAACTACAATTGTCCCTGACATCATAGCTCCTAGGATCTGTCAGGCACACACACTTCTACCAATTTTTTTCTTATTTTATCATGTTAATCTTGATGCTTTGCCAAATATGTATATGGTGCCGCTGTGGCTGCAGTAAAAAGAAATGTTGAATGTAGTTTATTGGGTTTCTTGCTTTCGTAATGCCATTCATTCTCACTACATGAGCTGTCTATGATGCAGCACCATATTATACTATGTTTCGGTGGGGGTTGTTCTTTGATGGTTACTGTAGCTGTGGCTTCATAATTAAATTATGAAGAGATAAATAAATCCAAGCAGAACACTACTGAAGGTGTAGGTGTGAAATGCACAGCCTGCCACTAGATAAAGCAGATTTGAAATGGGGTATCAATCATGGGAAACATCTGGCTGAACAATTTGGTTAGGACTGAATCTAGCAGACATTTTGATGGCTTGGATGAAGCTTTAATTTTTGATAATTCGGAGGGCTCAAGAGGATGGAAACAATTCAAAAATAAATCAGGTTCTAGTGACACTTCTAAAGCTGATTCGTTTGACAGAGAATCAGATGCAATAGTAGAAAAGATGGTGTGATTTTTTTCCCCCCCTAATTGAAGTAAGTTTATATATAAAGAATTTTGTAATATTATTATAATTTTGTTTTTGTTACTCAGTAATAATATTAAAACAGATAGGACAAACTGGAATTCAGGAAACCTGGGGATAATTTTTTATGCATATCCAGAAGTGGATTTTATTTTGTAGCTGAAATTTGTCTAATGTAGTTGTTACACACATGCACACACACCCCCACCACACACACACACACACATTTTATTAATTATGTCTTTCTTTAATATTATCAGCTATTAACTTCATTAGTTCAACTTAGACACCAAAGACTGGGCTGTCACTTCAGATTATTATGGCGTTTGATGATGACGCTGCATGATTGTTTAATTAGCATTATCTTGCAGTTTGGTAGTTAGGTGTTTGTGCCTTCATGTCTATCATAATGTTAATTATGTGCCATTTCTTACAAAAGCACTTTTCTTAACAGCATACTAATGTATTTGCACTTTGCATTTAAATGTGAGTAATACCTTCACACGGTTTGCTTGCAGCAAAGTGAGTGACATGCAGAAAAGAGCAGATATTCAACCTTGAAAAGGTATTCTCATTTAGGCAAAGATTTTCTCAAATCCTCTGTTCAAATTAGGTATCTCCCTAAAAGCTGATGAGCAGACAACTCAATTTGCTGAAATGTAGGAATGTAACTGTCGGAGTGAATTAAGTTAATGGAAGTTCAATGCAGGTCTAAATGAAACAAAAGGCAATTTGTAGTCTGCTTGTCTCGCTGCACTAACAAGTTGTATCTGTTATGTGAGTTGGTCTGTTCGTCATATGGTTTGTCTGTCTGCTGTAATAATACAGCATATTTTAGCTGGTGAAAGTCATTTGAAATAAAAAAATTCCCCAGCTGGTTTCTACTGGCTTATGCAGTATATTAACTTGGAGAAAATTGGACCCCTGTTTCATCAAATCCTTTAGTGAATTGGAATAACTTTCAGCACAGCAGTTTCACCCACAACAACCAGATTCATTCAGGTCATTCTGGATTTTAATTAAAGTAAAATTACCAGCTACTACTATGTGATAAGAAAAGATAATGACATGAGGAAATCTGCATGCATGTGATTATTTTTTTCTATTTCATTTGTCATTTACTATTATAACTCTGGTTGCCTAATAGGTGTGCAGCCTCATAAAAACATAGGTGATAGATTCAGCATTTTGATTGCCTGTTGCCATGAGAGGCTAAATTTTTAGGATTTGTTTTCCAGTTAAGTTATTAATCAATTTTGCTACATGTACTGAGGTTTGTGTGCGTAGCCTATTTCATGGCTTACATAATAAAAGTTTCCTGTTCCCTCTCAAAGTCCCTGTGGATTGTGGCCAAGCATAACAGAAACAACAACAACAAAGTCTGGTAGCTCTTTATTAGGAAAAAGGGAAATACATCCAGCTTTTGAAAGTAATTGAAAGTCTGCTGGGTCAGTTAGCAGCACAGTTCTGTTGTTTTGATGACACAGGTCCTTATTAGATCCAGTTGCTGATTAAAAACAAACTCATCTTGTCATCTTCATATTCCTCCTTTTTTTTTTTTTTTTTTTTTTTTTTTAAATCGGTCTGTCCTTCCCTTTGCTGCTGGTTTAACATCAAAGAGATCAATTTGCATAGAGAAAGAGGGAAACGCTGAAAGCCGAACTTGTTTAGCTAGCCAGTGTCCTGGTGGTGTTTAACGTCTGCTGACAGATAAAAGAAAAAGAGCTCCATTAACGCACTGTAAAGCCCCTTATTTTTAAAATGACATGATTAAAGCTGAATCCCTGGGAAGAATAAAACGACCTCGCTGATATCTATAAGAATGGACATAAAATCATGGGATGAATGGGTGAAGGAATCTGGGAGCAGATGCTTGAAGCCTTATTCAAACTGAACACCGTCCATTTTCACACATTTCTTGCATTTTGCTGATGCGAGAAAAAAAAAATCTTATAAAGCTGTCAATGTCCCTCAGGGATTTATATGGATTGAACAAAGTTTATTTTTTTATTTGTGGCACTTAAACCAAAAATGTCCCAAAACGGTAAACTTAAACATACTTTTTTTTTAAATACAGTAAATGTTTGCAGTGATTTTAAACACTTTTAGAACTCTAGCTACTTCGTGCAACAAGCAAACAAACAAATAACAATAAAATAAATAAATAAGGTTGTGCTGATTCCTCTTAAGGGCATGCAGTTGCTGTTTGATGCAGTCAGGTTCTATTTCTATCATAGTGGGGAGTCTGTTATCCAAAGCATAAGGATAAAGTTACAAATTCTAACAAAATGAAGATTTTCAAAAACTCAGTTTATGGTGGATCCATGTGAACAGGAGATGTTTTTCATAGTTAGTTTTAGTTTTTCACTTGGGCTGCAATTGTTGGAGATCATTGGGCAACTCAAAATTGCAGGAAAACGCAACTTTGAAGTTGTCCTCTTAATTAAATTTTTGTTTGCAACTAAGTGACCAGCCAACTGTGAAGTAGTTTTATATATTCATTTATTAAAAATCATGGTCTAATTTTGTGTTTGTGGCTTGTAAAATTTAATTCAATTCAATTTAGTTTATTTATATAGCACAAAATCTCAAAAGTTGTTGTTTCAGGGCGCTGAACAGAAACATTCACATACATGAAAAAGCCAAATAGTAAAATTGATCTATCTAATGAAACCAGTAGATTGCGTTGAATCTTCATGTTGTCACAGTCTCTCATCCTGAGCAAGCACACTGGCAACAGTGGAAAGGAAAAACTCCATTTTAACAGGAAGAAACCTCCATCAGAACCAGGCTCAGGACATGTGGTCATCTGTATCCACTGTCTGGGGCCTGAGAGGACAGGAAGGAGAAGCAAACACAGAATGGCAGGTCCAGATGTAGGTGCAGGTGTACCGCCTATTGGAAGAAAGACAAAAAAGAAAACACGTCAAGGATAGAAATAATGACAAATACAAAACAGGTAGAGTAAGTAAAAACAGCAGCACAGTGAAGAAATCCGGTCAGTTTGTCCTCCAGCAGTTTAAATCTATAGCAGCAATGACTAAGGGACAGCTCAGGAAACCCAAGCTGACCCTAACTATAGGATTTATCCAAAAGGAAAGACTTGAGCCTAATCTTAAATCTTTTGGATCAATATTAATTAAAACTGCATTCTAGGCTGTGTACATTATTTTGTGTCACGTATTTTCACTTTATGCCCATCTTGTCCTACTTTATACTAACTTGCTCAAAATATAATTGTTGTGTTTTGATATGTTGTCATTGTGGATGTTCTTACTGCCTACGAGTGTGGCACAGGAGTTTCAGCATTTTTGTTCATTTATTTATTTATTTTTTTCCGGCTGCTCCTTTCTTCAGGGGTGGCCACAGCGAACTTACTCGCATGAAGACTTGGCGATCGTTTTTACGCTGGATGCCCTTCCTGACACAACCAAGGACCACTGAGCTACTACAGCCCTCTGTGTGGAGCACAGGGCGCCCAGGGGAGCAGATGGTGGGGGTTAAGTGCCTTGCTCAAGGGCCCAGAGTGGGGCAAATGAGGGTGGAGCCAGGTGTGGGTGCTTCACCGTTCCCATCCACTTTTTGATGTTGTCAGTTCAGGTCATCGAACCAGTGGCCTTCTGATCACAGGCTCGCCTTCTCTAACCTCTGCGCCACCACTCCCCATTTAGTTAAATATCAGTTTAAAAATATACGCAGAGGCGCAGACAGAACCTGATGGCTGCTCTTCAGTCATTTAGCTTCAGGTTTAGTTTGCTCTGTAATAAAAACAACAGAAAAACACATATTGTGAAAGTATTCTTTTTAAAAGTCAAGGTCGAGTCAAGGTCAAGATCTGAAGCTCTCGACCTTGACTTCTCTAAATGGTTTTAAGAATCTGTTGGAATCCTGGCAAAAACCAATGCTG
>JARVGV010000474.1:22047512-22063353 GCA_031762435.1 Hypsolebias longignatus
TGTTTGCAGCAAGATGCTGCATATCTTCTATAAGTCTGTTGTAGAGAGTGCTATCTCTTCTGCCATCATCTGCTGGGATAGCAGCACCAGAGCAAGTGTCTTTAAAAAGATCAACAAGCTCATAAAGAAGGCTGGCTCAGTTCTGGAGACTCCTCTAAAACCTTTGGAGATGATTGTACAAAGAAGGATTCTTCATCAAATGAAGCACATTATAGACAACCCTGAGCCTCCTCTTCATCAGACTGTCATACAACAACAGTGTCTTCAGATTCGTTGTAGGGCAAGAGATCCTTCCTGCCCACGGCCATCAGAATCTAGAACAACTTTTTAATGAAACCAGGATAATGAGTTACAACAACATTTAATTTCCCTCTGGGATTAATAAAGTATTTTTGAATTGAATTGAATTGAATTTACACAATATGTTTTTTGAGTGAAACTGTCACCTTTCTGTTGCAGTTCAGCTGTTCATTTACATGACAAAGGGCCTCGTTCTCTCTGAAACTGAAGGTTTGAATGGAAGGACTAAGATAATGTGGCACTGCCAGATCCAGACTGATGAACAGGTGATGGCTAACCAACCGGACATTGTGGGGCCGACAAGATACAGAACGCAGTGGTGATAGATGTAGGAATCCCAACGGACTGTAACATCAGGGAGAAGGAGCATGAGAAGCTCAATAAATATGAAGGAATGAAAGGAAACACAGACAATGTGGAAAGTCAAGACATAAGTGGTACCAGTAGACATCAGAACACTCAGTTCTGTGACCCCCAAACTGGAAGAATGACTTCTACATTTTTTCCCCTGCTTGCTCTCTACAAAGGCGGATGCTTTTCCCTCCTGCTCTGCTCTTTTTCCTGTGAGCCTCTCTTTACATATGTTCCGAATGATAAATTATAGATCTGGTCAGCTAGTTTCTGAATGCAATTGATAAAAATTTTCTTGACAAGAAGACAGGGCAAAGGAGCCCTCTTGCCCTGACAGGACACTTGCAGCTGGATACATGATGGATTCCTGGTGACAGTGGAAGATTGTGTGCCTGTCCGTATTGCCGTTGAGGATAGAAGATGCATACATGATTGGAATTATGATAACAGGATTTCTGGTTTTAGAAGTTGGCGGTTACCTGGCATATCGACAAATATGGAAAATGTTGGCAGCTGTTCTGGCCATTGTAAGGCTGCCTGGCTTGTGTGAAGGAATATGCCATGTGGTGAGTGTTCAGACTCGGATGCTGTGTGAGCGGTGACGTGAGCTGGATGAGATTTCTGAGAATTGCAGGCCACTTGAGGCTCCTGAAACTCGCTGGTGGGAATGAATAGCCTTTGGAGAAGCTACAAGTTTGCCCCAGCAGTGCTGAGCACAAAATTTGGCTATTTGAAGTTACAATTGAGATGTACCAGCAGAACTATAAGCAGAGTTGGCCTGACCTTGTTATCTGAATCTGGCTCCCCCGTGTCAGTCTTGAATTGGCCAACTATCTCAAACTCTCCTGGATGTTATATGAACAAGAAGCTCTGCTCCCCCCTCCCCTACCCGCTCCCTTCCCGAGGACATCTGTGGACCTGTATCAGAGCTGAGCTGGCTGATAGACACTGCATCATTTCTTATTAGGAGTATGGAACTATCTGGCAGTATCCATGGACAAACTCACTGATGGAAGATGTGAAGGTCGTAGATGTTTTTCACCTATTAATGTCAATTTATATGAACCATATGTGTGTGTTAAGAGTTGCTTTGTCTGGGCAGAGTGCAGCAGAAGCTGGTAGGCAGCACCTCTGATAACATTATAAAAATACACTTCTTTATGCTGTTTTGGAGCAGACTTGGAGATGAAGCGACATGTAAACATCTTGCCTGCTTGTATTTCAAATTTGTTCCATCTTGCAAGATTAAACTGGGATGAGAAAAATATCTACTCATTTCTTTGTGGCATATTTATTTAATGAGCTACAAGGGATATTAAATTATCATAACACTCACTGCCTTTGTCGGCCTTCCTCATACATATACTGTATGTATTATCATGGCATCAGTATGTTGCTGTTTCTGTGCAGTCTTGTTTTTCAACTTCACTCTGTGTCTCATCTAGAACATAGTGTGACATATGATATTTTTTATACCGCCCCTTCCCTCGTGTTTCTCTTTTCCTATCTAATGAAAATGACAGCGCCTCCCATGAGGTCGCAGCCTCAGACACCTCCGTCTTCCCATGTCTGTTGTTTACGTTTTACTTGGATGGGCTGTACTGACATGTAATTTTGTTGTGCTTTGGTGCAATGACAATAAAGGTGATTCTGATTCTGAACAGATCCCAGGAACAACCTTAGAGAATTCTCAAACTCCCAGGACCTGAGTTAGAAGTGAAGCGCTGCCCAAATGGAAAAGTAGTGTGTGCTATAAGTTATATATATATATATTGCCATAAATATTTATATTTTTTAACAGAAAGTATAACAAACAAAAAAACATACGGTTTCTCTGAAACAGTTTCCTTGACTTCATTTAAATAATAACCCAGGAAAAAAACCAACACAACTGTTCTACATTAAACATCTAAATATCACTTAGAGTTTCTGCAGCACTGAAACCAGAAAAGTTTGAAGAACTACTCAGCAGTAAGCACACTGTGTTCTTCAGATAGTGTTTCTGCAACATTGATCCATTTTGAGTCATTGATCATATCCATAAAATAAAGGTAAAATATAAAAGATTACTTCATTACAAGGGCTGATGATTTTGAAAGTAAATTAGACAAGACAACAATCGAAGACGTTTTTACAACTCAATCTCCTTTCTCTACACTCAAATGCCCCTAAACTCCAATGTCACCCACACAAATAAAACCTTGTGAGGCGTCACTTTGAAAGAAGTGTGGGAGTAAATGATCTTTGCTTTTCTTCAGGACAGTCCAGTGTTTCCTGTGCCAAAGAGAATTATAGAGGAAGCAATGAAGTGTCTTACAGGAATAATTTGAGTTTCTTGGAGGAGAGCGGAACAGGTATTCAGTGTATGGGGTGGTTCTAAATTAGATTTTTGTCATCTCAAAGATCTAAAAAACTCAGTAGTGATTCATTCAAATTATATTTTATGAACTTTTAAACGACTGTAATGCCACTTTAGAGTTGATGTCAAGTTATATAGAAGTCTGTGATCATTTACATTGAAGGCTGAGTCAGTCTGCAGTCCGTTACCTGCAAATGTCCACGTAAAACTTATGTTCCAAAACCAAATGCATCAAACTCAACCTGGCAGAGAAATGTAATGCAATAGTAAAATGATCAAAAACAAAAAAAGTTAGAATAGTTAAGGGAAGTTATGCTTTATTGATTTTTATACTGCTTTACTTTTCAATTGTTATAATATCTTAGCAACGTTATACATTGTTGTTGTAACATAGACTTCAAACGGGCCATTACTAGTAACCACTGCTTGTATGTATGGCTTTTTGTTTTCTGGGTCAATTCATCAATCATTTGGCTCAGCTTGTCATGATCAGAAAGATTTTTAGGCTCCCAATTAGTCCAGGTGTAACAGGCCAGGGACCGAGATGGGGTAGAAGTAGGGCAGCCAACCTGGGACCAGAAAATCACGGCTTGACTCCCAATCATTCCCACATGTTGTGCTGTCTCTGAGACACCTAATCCCCAATTGCTCCCCGTGCACTTACATAGCTGCTCACTCTCCACCTGGGTGTATCTCAGGTGTGATGAGTTAAATGTAGATAATTTCACCATTGTATGGAAACATACAATGATGACAATCTCAGACTTCCACTTCCATAGTTTACAACCCCAGTTCAGACTATACCTGGGGTTAAAGGGACCTAGGCTAGACTATAGCCTTGATTAATTTGTACTCTGGGGGATGAATTAGTCTAGGCATTTACCTCTTAAGCCAGATTATACCCACATGACATCTGTATTGTTGAGTAATAAACACAAGAATTACCTCATTTTTTAACATTTTTTGGGGGGTTGCAGCTTTGCCAGGTAAGTTCAGTGAGAAAGCTAACATACTTACATCTTGGCAGCATGGTGGATCAATGGCTAGCACAGCTGCCTCACTGTAAGAAGGTCCTGGGTTCAATCCCTGATTTGGTCCTGGAGTCTTTCTGTGTGGAGTTTGCATGTTGTCCTTGTGTTTGCATGGGTTTTCTCCGGGTACTCCAATTTCCTCCCACAGTAAAAAAAAAAAAAAAAAACATTAGGCTCCCTTCAGGTCCAGGCCTCTCTTGCAAAAACGATCTGTGATCTTAATGGGATCAAGTAACCAAGTAACTTCATCTATAAATGGAGCTTAAAAACAATTTCTAAGAAGACAAACAACCCCATTATGAAACACCTGCTCAAGGTTTGGTATATGAACAGTGTTTAATTTGTAAACCAAACAGTGTCGGAACGCAAATAGCCTGTGGTGATGTTAGCCTCTTTATGGGGGGTGCTCAAGCACGCCTAAATTTTAACTTAGCATAATTTTAACTTAGCATCCCTGAAAATAACGGTGGTGGTGGGGGGGGGGGTTAGGGTGGAGAGCAGTTCTGGGTTAGGGTTTTGGGTCATGTTTATTGAATTTATGATTCAATGCAACAAAATAAATAAATTTAAAAGTTAACAGATCATCTTAATACTTAGTTTATTTACAGAATGACTTTAATGGCTGGATGTCTGGCTGGCTCTCAGTAACTGTGGCCCCCTGAGCAGTTTAGTTGAACAGCCCTGCTTTAGAGGGTGGAATACAGTTTATTCCAGTTCCAAAACATAAACTTAGGCTGTAAAAATGTAAAAGATGATAAAGCCCTGCGGCTGACCTCATGAGCAGCTGAATACAACAGTGATAAACAGGAAGTATCACATGATCAACTGTATGAAGGTAACTGTAGGTAAATCCTCCATTTTCTGTCATAATTACATTGCATGCTTAATGGTTAAATTAAAGGTTAATGCTTAAAGCTAGTTGTGCTTTGTTTTTGTGTATTTTTATGTAGCTATAGATATGTTGCAACTTCTGGTTGCACAAGTTTAGTCTTTGTTATGATCAGTTAACATTAAACTGATTTTGTACAAAGCTTTTATTAGGTTTAGTAACGTAAAGCAGAGTGCTACGTCTGTAGCCTCTTAGCTAGCACGTCTGTACTGCAGCTTAGCTAGCTTAGCGCTACTTCTTGTTGTGCCATTAACTCTAAAATAATTATTGAATCAAGTGTTTCCTTATGTAGGTAAACATAGATAAACTGTTAAAATAAACCAGAATGCAGAAAAAGGCTTCTACTTTAATCAAGATTTCATGGGGGAGTACATGAGGTGGAATGAAACTAGTACACTGTGTCCCAGTTGCATCCAACAAGAATAAAAATTGTAAAGAATTGTAAAGTTATGGAAACTAAACTGAGAAGGTTTACAATGTGTTCCAGACACATGCAATGACTATTGAAGGACAATTTGTCTCAAAGTTCCAAATTCCAGCAACACAAGAGGCCCTGTGAGAGTAAGTATAAATATTGTTGAGAATAATAATTGTGAATCCATGATAAATAACATGCAAAAGTTTGGAACGCTATCACTTCAAAATATCCATTGACCAGACGGTATAATTAAGTTCCCTTTTGTAGCTGACACATGGATCCAATGGTTAATTGATTCTGAAAATTAAAAGTAAGCTAATACTAAGTAAAGTGCATGAGTAGATTTTTGTGGGTGGCACTCTAGGCAGTAATTTCATTAGCTGTGTGTAGGTGACAAAATGTGCAGTCAGGAACACGGAGCTTCGGGGCTGCCACAGTGCATTCATTATAGCCATTACTGGAGGCTTGCAGCACAGATGATTTCAAGGAGGTGACACGCAGGAGTCTGCTGCAGGTGACTGCTTCACAGACTGGTGCAAAGGTGATGCAGCATAAGTATCTGCACAATAGTGTCAATGTACAGAACCACTTTAAAATGATTTAGGTCCAAGTATATATATTTATTTTATTTTTTTTTGTGAAGGTGATTGTAATCTTTTTGGTCATTTTGTCCAGAAAAAATATTAACTTTTGTTCAGATCGCTTCAAGCAGAAAAGTTACGAACAATTAATATATTTTTCTGTTATGGATAGCTCTTTGAGCAAACACTTTGGAGGAAAAGAGCTCAAATCTTACTTGATTATTGAGCTAAAAGCTAGTTCAAATTAGGCAAATGCCAAATTGGATTCTTAAAATGGCTCCAGTTGAAATAATTGATCAACTCCCAATGCAAATGTATAAACATAAATGAGCATAATTTTCAGTTGAAGCATTTAGGCCAGGGGTGGGCAAACTTTTTGACTCGCAGGCCACACTGAGTTATAAAATCGGAGCGAAGGGCCAGGACAGGAACAGATGGATGGTGCGTTTGTGTGATGTTACACCCCAGCGCAATAACAGCTGCCGGGACGCAATTAATTATGGGCAATTCCACCTTCTGCACCACTCAAGCAGCCACTAAGTCAGAATTATATGATAGAACAGTGGTTTTATTTACAGTAGTGAAATTATTGACTTTGTGGAGTTTTACCAACTTCAGACCAAAACAAGAAACAAAACAAACCACTGTATTTTCTCTTACCCGAAGAAAAATAAAATTAACCAAACCACAAGTCTCTTACCTCACTATGCTAATGCAATATAGAAGAAAAGTCCAAATAAAGTGACAGCTCACCTCTACAAACTCCTCACAAAACTTGTTACAAATACAGGCTCTAAAGTTGATGACAGCAGGTCAGCAGGTTGGGAATGGAAGCAGACATAATCCGTCTGCAGCTCCTCCTATGCAGCATCACAGCAGAGTACCTGCACAATCATTTACTGGTACACACACTCTTTTGTCTTTCACTTTTTTTTCTTTTTTTTTTTTTGATAATTCACACAAAATTTGTTTCACACAAAGCATGACTTACAGTGATTCCTGATGGATGGTGCCGTGAAGAAAAATAACACCCTCTTCTGGATTTTCCTCTTTCACGTTATCCTGGAGTCTTGTCAGCAGCCCAACATGTTTTCCACTTAAATGTGGTGATCTGTCCGTTGTGACATTGTCAAGTTTACTCCACAGTAGCTTCATTCTCTCCATGACAGCAGACGGTTCTAAAAATCCTCTCCCTGTAAAACACCTTCATTATCTCAATACTGTTGTTAATCCCTCAGATAAAAATTAGGAGCTGATCATGTGTCATTTACATCATTACTTTCATCCAGTGCTAACAAGTATACCATAACTTAAAGGACTTTGCCTTTTACTTTATTTTGCTTGCTATATCTTCATTAATCAGTTCCACAAGGTGAGTCACAGTCCTGTGTGGTAAACTGATTTTTTGAATAACGTCTTGGTTCTCCGGACACAATAGACCTGATCTGTTTTTACCATGTTTCTTTTTTAAAAAATCGCCATCGCAGAAAGGCTTGCTAGCCTAGTTAGCAGTTAGCAAAGTGTACTCGTTGAAAACTGCGACCGTTACTTGGCATATAAACGGTCTTTGATTGGACCTCAGTGAAACATGTTGTCCACTCCATATTAAACACTCAGCACTCACTGTAAACTTCTTTTCTTTGATAAGACTGTTTTTACAGAAGAGTTTGTAGGGCAAAGTGAAAATGAAAGCAAAGAAGACAAAATTATTTCTTCTCCACTGTTACTTTGCCTCTACAAGCCAGTGTCTGTAGTTTGCCGCTACTGGGGAAATGTGCAAACTACAGGTTCACCTATACCAGTTGTTTTCCCTATTAAATAATTTGGACCAGTGGTGGTTTTAACCTCTTTGTGGGAGCACCCTTAAATTTTAACTCAGCCCCACTGAAAAATAGAGTAATGGTAAAACAATTTAAAAAAAATAATAAAATACATGTATTTTTTTTTTTTTTTCAATTGTCCACATTTTGGACAATTTCTGCAGGCCAATTAAAAAGCCCAATGGGTCGTATACAGCCAATGGGCTGGGGTTTGCCTATGCCAGATATAGACGCTGGCTGCATAAAATTAAAAATAATGAAATGTTCCAAGTTTCACTAGAAGTGCTGCAGTTAACTGATTGTACAGCATTTGAGCAAATAACTTTGGAGATGTGTGCAAATAATTACCGGTATGTATTGCACAACTCACCGAGATAAAATTAAAGAAACTGTAACAAAATTGTTTACAGATTGGAGTTGTTGTAGGACCGCAGCTATCCCATATGTTTTTGGCCCTGCTCAAACAGCTGGTCAGTCTGATCAGAGTTAAACTGTTTCTCCAAACTGAGCTCATTCAAAGAGCTATCTAAAGATACATTAATTATTCCTAACTTGTCCTCAGAACCGCACCTCACTTGTGGACTCGGGCGGTAAGTAGCATCTTTCACATTTAAGCATCTTGCAAAATACAAATGTTATTAACGTTCCTTTTAAGTAAGTTATTTGTAATTTTTTTTTATGTGAGTGTTTCCACAAATGTTCATTTCACATTTTATTTTAAGCCGAATCTTGTTGGGAGGAATAAATAAGTAAAATCTTTTGTATTTTGATGTTTGAAGAGGGACTAAATGCATGTGTTCAGTGTCCTGGGCAGACCAAGTATTAAATGCAGAACTCTGCCCTCTCATTGTGCTGCTTACTGTGGTACAGAAGCAATCACCACCACCCCACCACCTCTAGCCTGTGGATATGAGTGCCCTGAAAAGACAGACTTATGAATGTCTGAGTCATATAAATGAGAGCATTGATAAATTACTTTATAAGTGCTTTGTGCGGGCTGTCTATAATTGTTTTAGAATATTTTATCTTTTGTTTGAATCTAGTGGAAAGTTACTTCCACCCTGGAATCTATCTGTAACCTTTGAAAACAAATTGAAGCTTGTAGCTGCAAAAGTGGTCCATATAAATACGTGTTACCTGTTGCTATGTGGTCACTATGTGGGCAAAATGTGTGTGAGGGTGAGGAGGTTGTCAAAACATCCTGATGCATGGCCTATCCTTTCATGTACTTTTATCTCTGGGGTATTCAGTACTGTGAACTGGGCTAAGTAACGTCACTTCAACTCCATCTTTTACTTTCACTGCAGCCACCATCTTTCTCAAGGCGTTAAAGTATGGATCTGTTCAGGGCTGTGTTTTTCCCCGGGCTTGCCCAGAGCCTGCTCTTTAAGAGGTGGTTCAGGTGTCAGTGCATATACAACTATGTGTCTTTTTCAGTTTACCATGTGGCGCACACACATCCAATTTTCACTGTCTGATAGAGTGCAGTGAGGTGTTTCTACCTTGATTCTCTGGTTTATTACAAGCAGTAACGACTTAGAAAGTGACTGTTCGAGGGACACAAGCCATGCGCCAGCCTGGGATTATAATAAAAGTTGTATGGCAAACAGTGCATCTATTTACTATGAGGAGCCCTATAATGAACACAGCTATAGTGAAAGAAAGAAAAGATCATAGCTTTAAAAATATGGGATCATGGTTTGAAGGTTGATATCTAATGTGTTTTGAGAGCTGATCACAGACTATTCTCCTGCTTACAACAGTAGTTCAGATCGTTTGTTTTGGGGTTCTGCAGAAAGATCATCCATCCATCCATCCAGGGCGGCTGTGGCTGAATGGTTAGAGCAGTCGTTCTCCAATGTGAGAGTTGGGGTTTGATTCCACCAGCAGCCACATGCCCAAGTGTCCCTGGGCAAGACACTGAACCCCTCATTGCCTCTGATGTGTGTCCCATCGGTGTATGAATGTGATAAAGCACTGACTAGTGTTTGTAGAGATGTAGTAGAGTGTTGTGTGAATGAGTAAATGAGGGCACAGACTAGTGTAAAGAACTCTGAGTATCTTGATAAGATAGAAAGGCGCTACAGTCCATTTATATCCATTTTTTTACTCGTTTGTTTCTGGGTAGTGGGAGGGCTGGTGTCTATCTGCAGAAGTCATTGCATGGCAGACAGAATACACCCTGGACAGTTTGCAATTCCATCACAGCCAGAAAAAGTCATAAACAATTGATGTCTTACCTGTTGCAGATTGTTTTATGAAGAATCTCAATATCATAAACAGTAGTGGCGTAACGGTACATGAAGGTGTATTGAACCGTTTTGGTACAGCGTGTTCGGTTCGGTCCACGTGCGTACCGTTTCGGTTGTACTGTTGTTGATACACCGGCTTTAAGCACTATGATTAAAGTATTTGAGCCCCGCTGCTTACAACATCCCATCACCTCAACACTTCAGCCAAAAAGTTGTAGCTGCACTTTATGAAAAAACTCAAACTGATCATCAACAAGCCCGACCCCAGATTTAAAACTGCCACAACGATGATGAGCAAAAGAGAATATTCAACCACCTCATATGATGACCGTGCAAGAAGAGGTATTGTTATTGTATTATTGTGATCTAATTAAACTTTTTTTAAATTAAAAATTAGCATCTTATTGACTCATTTTTTATTTTATCTCTTTGTTGTTTGCAGTCTGAGGATAATGGCAGCTGAGTCTTTTTCATCCACCAGATCACCTCCAGCTAAGAAGTCTGTAATGACTGCAGTCCTTACAGACTTCTTAGCTGGAGGTGATCCAAAATAAAGATTACAAAATGTTTATTTTGAAAATATGCCAAGTAAACAAGTTCATGAACTTACAAAAAACAAATGTTTTGTAAGTCTTTATTTTGGCCTTTTTTTAACTGAAAATTAACCGAACTGTGCCCTCCTTGAAACTGAACTGATGTGATTTTAGCGTATTGTTACGCCCCTAATAAACAGTATTTTTACACTACTCAGGACATGTTAACAGATATTTTCTGCTACATTAGCACCTTTCCTCCACACACAATGTTTTTGGTGAGAAAAACATTATACATGGGGTAATTACCCTATAAATACTTACAGAGTACTTGAGTACCTGATACTTTGGTATTTATTAGGTATCAAAATACTTAAAATATGCCCCCTAAGTACAGAGCAACTAGTAATGTAAAATAAATAAATAAATAAATAAATAAATAAATAAATAAATAAATAAATAAATAAATAAATAAATAAATAAATAAATAATAAAAAAAACTGCTTCAAAAATCTATGTAGTGGTGTAGACAGGGCCTCGGGTATTTTAAAGATCTGTTTACAAAAAATATTGATTGTTCATAATACTCTCACAGAATCCCACTACAGAGAGCCTGAACTATTCCTAAGTGTGCAGATAATTCACCATTTTTAAATACATTATTACATCATGTGAATTGTGTCAGTGCCACGCTCTTGTAATCCTGATGCTGCAGGTTTGAGCTCACTTTGTGTCAGGAATGACACCCAGCGTAAAACAATGATCAAATCTTTCATGTGAGATCAGTCACTGTGATGACCTCTGATGATTAGAGCTGCTAAATAAAAACAGCAACAACTGCATGTGAATTTAAAATGTCATTTGCTGTTCAAGTCCTTTACATATCGTTAGAAACGCTGAACGAAATTGAAATAAAAAGACTACTGTAAGTGATGCAAATTACATGTCCCTCAACAAAATAATACTGTAATAAAGCTAGCTGTAGCAATGACCCAGACAAGCAAATACCTTGAGTGACAACTGACCTTGATGGTTTGTGACCTTGACCTTAGAGCTGTGATGATGAAAAGATTACACAACATGCAGTCCAGATGTGGTAAAAATGTGTAACAGGTTTTGTAAATTATCTTGAGCATAGACCTTGTTTTAACATTGACCTTGATCAGTGACCTTGATCTTGAAGCTGGAGTAATGAAAAGGGTAAGCAATACTGTAGTGATGATGCATATTTACAAAAAGTGTTGTTAAATTATCTTGTGTGTATTGGAAGCTATGGGGAGGGCAAATGAAAGGTTATGGATGGACGTGTAACGTTTAACGGGATACACAGAGAATATGGACTGAGAGAACAGACTCCAAGACTCAAATAAATTAAAATGCTTTATTTACAGTGAAGAATATGAATCTACAGTATATACAACAGGGGGGACCTGGGAAACATGGAGAACAAGGAGAGGAGTCAGGATGATGGTGATCAAAGAATGGTAAATAGAAGGTATCTGTCTTATAGGTAGTAGGAGTAGGAGTGTCGAGGGGAGAGCCGAGGTTTCCAGTGGGTCCGTTCCAACGTTGCAGAGCGCAGAAGGTGAGGAGAGGTATCTGATGACAAGTGGTTGGAAGGTGGTGGAACAGGTGAAGTGTCACAAAAAGATGAAGGATGCACAGGAGGATACAGGAACAGATGAATTACAGGAAGCAGATGCTGACACATGAAAAGAACACAAGGTAAGTACTTTCATATTTCTAGTACAACACAAGGTGGCTGATAGCACAAATATCAGTAGGCATGCAATGTTCCAGCTTCTCTGCAGCCTTTATGCTCCTGGAGCTCGTCAAGGGAATGATCAACAGCTGTAGCTTGTTGGCGCCATCTTGGAACTCAGGAAGCTGCAGAATAAAAATTGAAACCCCTACAGGATGGATGGATGGATGGATGGATGGATGGATGGATGGATGGATGGATGGATGGATGGATGGATGGATGGATGGATGGATTGATGGATGGATGGAGGTTATATTACAGTATGTCTGCCTTCAATGGGGGTATAATAGAAACTAAATGCTGAGCAACACGGCCCACTTCTGGACTCAAGACGTCTGCCTCTATTAATAATAAATGGGTTTTTACCATGACACATTTACAAGCCACAAAGATAGTCAAGGTATTGGCTAAAATTGCTAACACAGGTATTCAGTAGCTTGATAAATATTGTTCAAAAAGAAAAAAAATGTTTAAACAAAGTATATGTTTGGTTTCAATGTGTGACAGCTTGCCGAGAACTTTCTGACGTTTTTCGAACAGACTGGCAATTGAAAAAGTAGAACATGCAATTCCAGACTGTAACAACATTCAATTACTCATGATCAAATTGGTTTTTGGTAAAATAAATAAATTAAATTAAAGTACTAAAGGTGAGGCTGCAAGGAGATAATGAATGAACTTCAGCAGGTGCTGTGAGGACTTGTTAGGCAGGTGAAATAAATGTGTCGCATGTTGGAACAATCAGTGAAGGGTCAAGGGATGATTACAAAACACAACAGCTGTCAAGGTAGAGTCAGAAAATCCGAACAGCTAACTGAGGCATTTATTTGCAAACGATCTAACTCGAACGTGCACGGAAAGACTACTCAGCCTTCAACAAGGACCATAGCATGTTTAGTGGTAAAAAAAAATCCACTTGCAAAGCCATGATTTTCCATGGAGAAAAGAAGCAGATGGGAAGCTACACACAGTAGAAACATCAGTCCTGTGACAAATTCTTTGTGCGCATGATAACACGGGATGAGTGAAAGCTCTAGAAGACAAGACTGCAATTTGTAAACAACAGGCAGAAGGACAAACAAAGACAAAGCTGTTGTTTTTCCCATGCTCGATGCAAGATCAGTGACTAATCTGATGAACAAATTTGACAGTAAAGCAATGAAAATAACTAAAAACATGTATAGCCATCATTGAAACCATGCAAAATACCCATACATGCACCAGGGCTTGGATAAAGAGTTGCTAATGCTAATGTTACTTTAGTATGAATTTCACAATGTCACTTTTGATCTGCTAAGAAACAAAAGGTGGACTTTGTTTATGACATTTTTGGCTAACAAATAGAAGTACTGTAGTTGACTTTGCAAAGTTAAAAAAAATAAAAATTTTTTTGTTTGATCAGTCGATGCTTGAGTTGTGTATTCATGATGACTCGAGTTTTCCATTAATTCATTCAACCATTTTTTATACAGGGTAGTCTCATTGAGCCATGAGGACTCATTTTCAGACAGACAATAAAATGCACAGTAAAAATGCAATTTAAATAAAAGTATTGTTATAAAAACAATAAACCAAGGTGCCAGATAAAACAAGGTAGAATACTAAAAACAAGAATAGATTTGTTTAGATGTCTGACTTTATCAAATGTTTAAAATCCCCTAAAAATATCAAGGGAGACAACTTCCAGTTCCTGTTGCAAGGTGTTGCACGTTATAAGAGCAGAGTATAAATTAACCTGGGATTAACATAAAGGTTGAATTAAAAAAAGGCCTTTTGCAAAGTTCAGTCCACACTGAGGGAACACTGCAGGTAAGGATAGACTGAGAGCACACGCTGTAACTGCACTGACGGCATGGCATGTGGGAGGAGATATGAGAAGGTAGCAGACCAAGGAGGGATTTATAGATGAAAATGAAGCAGTGTGAGAGCCTATGTGTAGATAATGATGACCAACTAACCATTGAGTACAGAGTGCAATGATGGGTACGGGAGTTACAACCAGTTCTGAATCTTAGTGACTTAGACAGCATCCAACATCTGCAAGCAGCTGGCAGGAGCATTCATGTAAATAATGTCACCATAATCAATGGCTGGTGGGAAAGTAACGGTTACAAGACATTACAAAAAAAAAAAAAAAAAACTGTATATATCGTGCATTTTAGCTTTTATTTCCAAGTATTTGTAAGAATCTACAGGAACACCATGCATGGATGAGATAGGAGGAAGGACTGCTGGCACTAACTTTTTGTTTGAAAACAGCATCCCTTTGGTTTTGTCAGCATTTAGCACCAGTTTGAGACAGACTAATTTCTAACTACTACCACCGCAACCAAACTTTAGGTCAAAATGTGTGATAAATAAATAACTAAATAAATAATAGCTGAGTTGCAGCCATTTGATTTGGGGTGTTTGCTAAAGTTGGGGTGGCCATCTTGAATTTGTCAAACTGAACATTGAGCTGTGGATGTGCATCTAATCATTTTTTTCCCTACAGTTACATTAAAATCTAGTGTTAAGAGGTTAATGGTTAGTGGTTCATGATATTTTGCTAACACAAAGACAGATAATTGTTTTACATGACTGCCCACTTTCATGGCAGTGGGTAAAAAGGGAACCTAAATGGGTTTTAATTGTGAATAAAATAATTAATAGAACTATGGCTGAGCTCAGTAATTGGGTTGCATAATAAGATGTTTTGAAGATGAAACTATAAAAAACATGAGTAGATCACATTCAATTCACCATTTAGTTCTTATTGTTTTTAAAGATGCATTTAGAACATTTTGGTCTGCTGAAGTGTCTTTCAAGACGACTGATGACATAAGCCACTGATCATGTGAAAAATTTGTTCTACAGAGGCTCTGCACTTGAACGTCACACTCGCAGACTCATCAGATGGTAAGATTGCATTCAGAAATATATACTGGAGTTGAACAAAGTAAATTGTCAGCAATAAGTTAAAATCACATCCTTTGGAGAAAGGGTCACCAGAGAAGGCTTTTAGCCCGATAGTGGCAGGGTGACAGCAATACAATGTCATGACCTGAAAGTTAAAAGGTATTTTCAGGAATACTGGGGGGACAGCCAATTTCTAGGGCTAATTCATCACCAATACCTCAATGACAGTGTAGCCAAGACAGCCGCTGCCCCATGATGTCACATTAGCAGGAAGATCTTAGAAAATGAGCACAGCCTAAAATAATTTCCCCACGGTGGGGTCCTGTGAGTTTGTTGCTGTTTGCCCCTGGGGGTCATTGTGTGTGGTCGCTGGTAGGGCTCTCCCGGTTCTCCCCTATGGTCGGATCTCGGGGGTGGGTGAGTTGTTCATCCTGTTCGGATGGCCCTGGGGGCTCTGAGTTCGGAGTCCTTCTTGGGGTCTTGGGCTCTGGTTCCCTCCTTTTTGTCTGCCTCGGGTCTTGGGGTGCGGATCTCTGATGCTTCACGGTCACTATTGAATGTTCTATTAGAGAAGCCTTATTCACTTTTGCATGCTTACAACCACACACTAATGGATGCTGAGATGCACACACAGGTATCGTATGTAG
>JARVGV010000474.1:22189154-22201180 GCA_031762435.1 Hypsolebias longignatus
CTGGCTGGCGCCTTGCATGGCAGCCACCGCTACCGGTGTATGAATGTGTGTATGAATGGGTGGATGGCTGGTACTGTAAAGCGCTTTGGGGCCTCTCATGGGTGCTGGAAAGCGCTATATAAATAAGCTCCATTTTAAATTAACGGTCCAATCGATATATCAAATGGGGCTCTAATTTCAACTCTAAGGATCAGTCTAAGAGCCTCCAGAAGGTATTTGTTCCTGGTCAAAGTTCTTGTGCTGGATACTCTACTTATTATGTAAGTAGTCCTATATGCACATGAGCACAGGTTAATTCTTTAGTCATTAATCCTCCCCTTGACCCTCAACTGTGCGGGAGGGAGGGCTTGTCAAAATGACCCATTTTGCTAAAATGTCCTTAGTTCGATCCCGAAACAGGTCCTGACATGAACTCCCTCTCTCTTCTCTTACACACAAGACAAACACACACATGCACGCATGCACACACACACACACACGCACACACACAGTCAGAAATTGCATTGCAGTGTTGTAATTTAGATTCAACAGGATGATTTAGTTTATGCAGACTTAACAGACACGTGATGAATGAATGATAAATTGCTTGTGTTTGACCTGTTGGTACTTAATTTAATTTGATGCAGCGAATGAAGCAACAGCATCTGCTGCTGCCCTCTAATTTCATCACAAAACAAAAACAGTAGGAGTGACTCATCTTCTGTTTTTGTTACAATTAGATCCATGACTATCCAAACATCTTTCATCCTTCACAAAAAAGCTGCTTTCAACCTCTGGCATCCATCCATCAGCTTCTGTTTGTTCTGGAGTCGGGTCTTGGAGCAGTAGCTTCAGCAGGGAGGCTCAGATATCTTTTTCCCCAGCCACCTCTTCCAGCTCTTTTGGGAGGTGTCCGAGGCGTTCCCAGGCCAGCCAGGAGACAAGTCTCTCCAGACTGTTCTGGGTCTTCCTTCGGTGTCTCTTCACAATCAGACATGCCTGCGGCATCTGCCTACGGATGTGCCCAAGGGGCCTCTTTACCAGATGCTGGAACTACCTCATCTGGCTCCTCTTGATATGGAGGAACAGTGGCTCTACTCCAAGTCTCTCATGGATAACTAAACTTATCACTCCCTCTAAGACAGAGTCCAGCTACCCTGCAAAGAAAACTCATTTTGATCACCTGCATCTGCTTTCTTGTTCTTTCAGGCGTTACCCAATATTTGTGGCCACAGGTGAAGATAGGAACATAGACAACCAGTAAACAGAGCTTCACCTTTCAACTCAGATCTCTCCTCACCACATCAGACTGGCACTGTCCACAAAAGCTGCACCAATCTGTCTGATACTCCATTCTTCCCTCACTTGTGAACAAAACACCAAGATACTTGAACAGATGTTGCTTCCACTTGAGCAGCACCTCACCCCCCAACCCGGAGAGAGCAATTCACCCTCTGGGTGGATTCACTTAAGAATTCACTTTAAGCGAATCCACAGAAAACAAGTGTGTATGCTGATGAGTTACTGCATCAAACTCTTTCCCGCTTACCCCTATGTCTTAATCAACTCGCTTTAGAGAGCATCATTAAAGATGATGCTTGCTTCACCGTGCTCAAAAAGTGATTTCCAGAGCCCAACTGTTGCATCACTCTTGCTACAGCCATCACTGTGGAGTGTTCATTATATGTACTGCCAGCAAAAAACCTTCAAAACAAATTATAAAGGCCATTAACATGGGAAACTATGAAACAAAGTTGCTAAACAAATCTTTACAATTGGAACTGTGCTCTGTTTTTGTTGTCTGCTTTTCATGCAGAGCTAAACTGGGGACAAACTTTAAACAGAAATGAACTTCTAAAATGAATCTAATTGCCTACTAATCACTAAACTCACTGGCATCAGCAAAAGCACAGTCACTAGAGGTGAAATTAGACATACAGTATGTTTAAACAACCTGTAGTGTTATTAACAAGCAACAGGTTAAGCTCCACAAGTATTCAGACTTATTGCTTAAAAAACTAGACATCTGTCACTATACTTGGTGTAATCAATGATTTATTGCAAACGATTACTTTAGTGAGACCAACTTCCGCTTTAGTTTGTGAAACACAACCACAGCAAAAAGCCTCTGGATCTGGGTCATCCAATTTCAAAATGAAAGTTAATGAGATACTGTATTACACTCCCCTACTGAGTTGGCAAATATTTCAATAAAAAATCCCTCAATAATTCTATCATTCATACATAAATCTACATTCATCTTCAGTGTTATCAAACTACAACATTTTTCATAAATATCATCACATTATTTCTTCATAATCCTGCATGCCACATAAATGTATTTTCTCATATTCTTGGAGAAAATGAAGCTTCTACTGATATGAACAGTGTGAACCTCCAACTTCCTGCTGCCTAATTCTTTATTGCTTTTGGACAACACCCAAAGTTTGGGGGAGCAAACCTGAATGATGTGCGACTGTCTGTAGTGTGACAAAACACACTCATTTAGACAATAATCATGGGGAGCATGTTTACAGTACGGGTCATTAAAGGGAAGCATACTGCGCTGAAAAAAATAAAGCCCCACTCACTAAGCTCCTGCTCATTAGAGGGATGCAGCGGACTCAGCTAATTACTTCTGAAACTTGACGGCCTACAAAGAGATGTGTCATAGTTGGCCTGTTGAGGATTAGCTCACACCTTTGCAACCCTGTATCATTAGATCGTTGTTCACAAGTCAGCACTCTCTCAAATCCGCAGGTAAAACAAAGTGAAGGGATCACTGACATGAGTCAACAACCAGACAAATGCAGGTTTCTTTGAGATGGTTATTTAATGTAGATGATGAGCTGGCAACAGACATGTTTACAGACGTGTGCTGCACAGCAGAAAGTTTAGAAAACTTTATATTAGTTCTCAAAATGGTGGACGCTCAGTGTGATTTGAGCTCTTCAGCATAGCATTTTTCCACACAAAGCTTTTAATTTAAAAAAAAAAATCAAAAAAATCAAAATCAATAAATAAGTTTTCGGCTTCTTTTTGTAGAGAAAAACAACTTTTTACACAAAGGCACAGGTTTCAACTGTGAATTTTGGAGCTTTGACAAGATTGAAGTTTTTTTTTTTCCCCCTTGAGGTCGGCCTGTTAGCTTAGCTCGTAGCTTAGCTTCTCACCTTGGCTGCATTTAACAATCCAAAAACATTATTTTGGACGGTTAAAATTGATTTTAAAGAGAAAAGAGAAAGAGAGGGGTCAGTGAAAAGCACCGGAGTTGAGCCTTTTATCATCTAGTGTCTTCAGTTAAAAAGAGAGACACACAAAGAAACAGATCAATGAAAATGAGGTAGATCATTTTCATTTATCATGTGATTAATTGATTTATTGTTTATTGTGACAGGCTGGAATAAAAATAATGAAAAATTTAATGTTAAAATATCAACAGTTAATTAGAAGACTTTGTTTTCCACAAAGATGTTGTACACTGCTGCAATTTATTTTAAATTCAGGTCACACCGATTTTTTTTTTTTTATGTGCTTAAAAAGGATATACAGTACTGTACATATTTCAATTTTAGTGCAAACATCAATTCACAATAATCTTGAATTATGCTTTATAGTGACAGAAAGAAAATTCAACAGTCAAAGTGTCATTTCAATCATAAATAAAATATTAAATGTGTGCAATAGTTCTTAAATAAATTTTTGAATGAGTCAAAACTGGAACAAGCAAATGAGACCTTCACTTTAGGACGTTAAAATTGGCTTTAAAAAACTGCCATCAGTGCATCTTCAGGAAAAAGGCAAGCGATAACAAGATCATGCCCTACTAACCACTGTATGTCTAAAACATTAATACGTCTTCAGATACAGTTGAATTGATACATGACTCATCAATGTCTTGAGCAACAATGATGGTTCGCATCATGTGCACAGTAATGCAAACAAATATTAGTCATACTACACACAGAAGGTAAGACAAAACAACTGTTTTGAAACCACTGTTTCCATGTTTTGGTCAGTTTTACAAATACGGTAGATGCATGTACAAATGTTAGAGGAAGAACAGAGCAGAAGCATGAACTCATCACGTTCTGCTGGTTGCAGGAAATGCAAACAGGGAGTGTGTAGAGGAGTAGCAGCAAAAATAGCAGCAGCCTTTGCTGCAGCGTAATTAACAACGTAAAAACACGTGATGTGCAGTAATCAGAAAGACTTCAAGTCAGAGTTCAAGACAGAACCAAGCAAGAAATTTGGTGCATCTCTAAGTATAAACCATAAGTCTGAACAATGACCTGTGTTGAGTCCAGATTACATACTGGCATGTAATGACCAGCACGTACAGTCAGGCACGTTCTGTATCCAACATTTATTTTAGAAGTGCATGAGCTGTACCCGATGTCTAACATTTTCTTTTTTTTTTTTTTTGTACAGCGTGTCAGTTTGTTTCTTATCAGCTGTAGTGTTACTATGCTTAAATGAGTTGCACAGAGCTGCTGTGAACAGAGAATAATGTGATCATAAACGTTAAAAAAAAGATATTTAGCAGCAGTGTCATGGTCCCCCCCCCCCCTACCCCACACACACACACACACACACACACACACACACACACACACACACACACACACACACAAACACACACACACACACACACACACACACACACACACACACACACACACACACACACACACACACACACACACACACACCACCAACAACTCTTTAAAAAGATTAATGTATTTTTCTGTGTGGTGATACAAATGCTGTGTGAAGATTCAATCAACCAAGTCAACCAAAAAAATAAATGAATAAATAAAAAGATTAGAATATAAATAGTTGGTTTTTTGTTGTTGTTTTTTTAGAGTTATGCAAAGTACATAAAGAGTAGTTTGTATTTCACTTGCAGTAGATACAATTTTAAGAGCTTTTAATTTGGTTGAGCAGGGAAGATTCTGATGAGGTAGGTAATGGGGACGTCACTTTCAGTTTAAAACAAACGTTTTGTTTTTTTTATGTGATGTTTTTAACTACAAACTTTTCTAAACATCTCCCAGTGAGTCCCGGCAGAGCCCACATTGTTTGTAACAATGACACTTTACCCTGATGCATGCTCATGACATGACACTTTAGTTCTGAAATTAGGTGACAGTAACAAACGACAAACTTTTCCCCCTAATTCTGTCTATGCCGGAGCTGTGTGACCAATTTATACAGACATCATGCCTCTCTGACCTCATGAATGCAACGCCCTCATGGCTTCGCTGTGCACTTTGTGAAATTGTTCTTTTTTAACAGTGCATTAACGTGGAGCGTGTTTATGCAAGCAAGCGTAGTGAGATAAACCACTTTGCTGAAGCATGAACGGTCTAATAAGGCTGCACGGGGCAGCGTTCACAATGCTGCGTCAAACGGCATTCATGTGTCTGCCATAATAATCATCACTGCACGCTGATAACATGAATCACCGCTCTGGCTTGAGAAGACTGCTGAGGCTTTCTGATTAAACTGTTTGCTTTCCAGTTCAGTTACTTTTTGTTTTACACACCCCGTTAATGGAAAAGAAAGTGGAAATTAAGAGAAATTTAACGTATTAGGAGACCAGATTGAGCATTTCATCTTTTATAAAAATAGAGTAAAAATGGTCTTTACACTCCTTCTTATTCATGCCATCATTGTTGCTCTGCTCTAACACTCATCAGGTCTGACACACTCACAGCTGGAAGCTGCTATGTCCAACCAGAGTCTTCCTCTGTCGACCAGCAGTTACAGACCAAGGGCACCTTAAAGACGATTCTCCATTCCGTCTTTAGAACAGGACCCAAGTTGGTTGGCATCTCCAACCTCAAATGTCGTGCGTGCACGAACAAAGAACTAAATGGCTAAAACTCAACTGCAGGCTTTCTACAGTGAGTTGTGCATCTTTCCCCTTGGATAAGCATTAGGCTTTACTTGATCTCACTGCCCTAAGCTCCCCGTGCAAATCATCTAAAGCTTCTATCAAGCAGAAATAAGTTTTTACTTTATAATATTATAAATGATTAAAAATAGCACAAGCAAACAAGGAGGGGGAGAGACACCACTGTAGTGTCAGCAAAGAACTGTAAAAGGCAGCGAACACCCTCTTCTCTTAAACGTGTAAAACAGTGAACAGTAGGAGAAGAGACAGATGGTGAACACTTGTTCCTATTAAACTGGACCCTACAGTAATTTTCACACTAATAAACAGCTTTAAATCATGTTGTCCACTGGGCCATTTTGTAATCTGGAATCCACAGGGTTTGTGCAAAACCCAGCTCATTGCCTGACTGGTTTGATGCAGAGAGCTATTGGCAGCATTCCTCCACAGGTATGCAGCCCGACAACACAGATTCCTAAGAGAACAGTGGGGGTGTTGGATCAAAGTGATACAAACAGACAGGTTGTCATGAAACATGAAGCCTGGAAGGTCAAATTTAAGTGAGAAGGAAAAATAGGGAATAAAATGTTGAATGTATGAGGATGAGCAATGCATGAAAAGAGGAAAATAACTTTTTTTATTCTGTGTGCTGTGTAAAGAAAATGTTTTCTCACAAAAACACAAAATACTTCACCACGGCTAAAACAGTGCATGTGTACAGCACAGATTATAGCAGCAGATCTTTGTGTGCTGGTATTATTTTAAATATTAGACAAGAATAAATTCATCTACAAAATGGGGCCATGTACGGTTCAGGCTTCTGACAAAATAGATTTGAAAAAGATAAGTGCTTTATACACTGCTAAGATGGTATTTACCACTCAAACAGAAGATAGCAAGTGCATGCCAATGTCCCCCGCTGAATGTTAGTTTGGTAGAATGTTGTTCTCAAGATGAGTGTTTATCTGGACTGGAATTGAACAAAGAGTGCAAGTAAACTCCAGTGTTTGTGGTGCAAGATAAAGTGGATAGGAGTTAAACAGTGTATGAGGATAGAGGGGTTTTCTTCTTGTCAGAGGCAGATCCTGGTGAGCAAAGGGAGCAATTTTATCCATGATCAGGCACAATGATGGAGCTAGGGGGTGGCCAATGGTGGCAACCCCACCACCAACCTCAATCATTTGAGGAAACTATTTTTAAGGAATATAAAACTTAAAAAGCATATTTTCCTCAAATTACGGAGGCAGCCAATTTAATGTTTATTTGTTTATGTATGCATATACATATACAGTTTTGGCATAAATCTTAGCAGAACCGGTGTCACATCTTTAATCTGTCCATAAGCCAAAATACTGTTCCAAACGCTTGGAAAACAGCTTTTGTACTATCTTTACTGAAGGGAGGCGAGCGACCCCACTATACTGAACAACTACTGACCAATCTCTAAACTCTGTATTCTAGCTAAGGTAGAAAAAATTATAGATACTTAAATCAAGAAGTACGTATTTGGATTCCGTTGACGTCTTACCTCTCCATCAATCCGGCTTCAGAAAACAACACAGCATAATGACTGCTTTGTTGAAGGTTTTTAATGATGAAGAAGCTTTGATGCTGACTACTTGACTACTGTGCTGCACTTCATTTAGACCTGTCTAAAGCTTTTGATACTGTGGATCATGACACCTAATGTCGTAAGCTCTCAGAAATTGGTTTCTTAGATCACACTATTGGTTAGTTTTCTAGTTATCTCTTAGATTGGAGGCAGTGTTCAATATAACGGTACTTCTTCCAGCCATCTAACTGTTAACAACAGTGTATACCACAAGGTTTAGTCTTAGGACCCACCCTCTCCACAATCTACATAAGTAATGTAGGTCAGATCATTCCTTGGGAATCTTGGTGGAGGAACATCTCTCTTTAAAGCCTCATGTCGAAAACTTGATCAAGAAATTGAAATTAAAATTGGGTTTATTTTCAGAAATAAATCTTGTTTAACTTTGAATGCTAGGAAATGTCTTGTATTTGTTACTTTCCTTCTGAACATTGACTACGGTCACATTATTTACATGAAAGTGCCTGCAAGCACCTTACAGACGTTGGATGCTGTCCATCATGGTGCACTAAGATTCATAACTGGCTGCAACTACTGTACCCATCACTGCACTCTGTATTCACTGGTTAACTGGTCGTCATTAACTTCGTGCAGACTCTGGTACATTTCATCTTTAAATCACTCCTTGGTCTGTTTCCTTCATCACCTCCTACATGTCACTTCATCAGTGCAGCTACAGCGTGTGCTCTCAAGACAATTACATGCAGTGTTTCCTCAGTGCGGACTGAATTTGTCAAAAGGGCCTTCTCTTACTCTGCTCCTGAAACCTCTTGCAAAACGATCAGAAACTGTCGACTTTGACCTCTCTAAGGGATTGTAAATGACTTAAGTTCAATGCAGAATGGTGGCACAACTGGTAGAGCTGCTGCCTCTCAGCAAGCAGGTCCTCGGTTCAAATCCTGGTCTGGGGATCTTTCTGGGTGGAGTTTGCATGTTCTCTCCGTGCATGCGTGGGTTTTCTCCAGGTACTCCAGTTTCCTCCCACAGACCAAAAACATGCATGTTAGACTGATTGTTGACTCTAAATTATCCCTAGGTGAGAGAGAGACTGAATGGTAATTTGTCTCTGTGTGTTCCTGTGATGGACTGGAGACCCGTCCAGGGTGTACCCGCCCCTCGCACAGTGATCGCTGGACATGGACACCGGCGACCCCCGTGACTCAAAATGGTCGAAGTGGGTAAAAGATAATGGATGAATGGATGTTTTTAAATCTCTGAACAGTGCTGGCCCATGTGACCACAGGTCCTGCCTCCCAGCAGCTGTTAGACTCTACAACCATCACTGCTCCCAACAAACCCAATAAGGATTAAATATATGCTGACCTCTGCTAAAACACACACTCTGCCTGTACTGCTGTACTGTAAATAATCTGCCATTATCAATATTTTAATACATATTGAACATTATCATTGATATTGTTTATCTTATTTCTTTATATATTGTTTTTAACATCTAGGTATTTTTGTGTGAATATTTTTATCTGTTGCTGCTGTTACACTTGAATTTCCTGAAAACACTGGGGGAACACCAAAACCAAAAGCCAGAACAGAACTTGGGGAGATTTATGTTGCTGTCGTACAGAGGGGATCACCTTCTCGTACACAAGGGTCTACTTTGTTCATTTTTAGTTTTTATTTCCAGTTGACATTACGTCACTAGACAACTTACTGAAGATTGTCCTCTCCTAAATTATTCTTAAAAAAAAAAAAAAAACTAACCTCATGGGACCCTGCATTATACGGTAATGTTGAAGACAAGCCAGATGTCCTAATTCAGAAGGGACTAGATTTAGTTTATTATCTCTGTTGTTGTTGGCGACGACGGCGACGACAACGTCAATAATAAAAACAATAACATCCATCCATTCGTTATCTTTTACCCACTTTTTCCATTTTGGGTCATGGGGTCATTAGTGCCCATGAACAATAATATCAATAATAATAATAATTAGTACTCTTATTACATTATTAACAACAACAACAACCTGTGTTCTTTATTATTAGTATTCTTTCACTCTCTCACTTAGGGACAATCCAGAGTTACCATCAGTCTAAAATGCATGTTTTTGGTCTGTGGGAGGGAAACTGGAATACCTGGAGAAAACCCCCACATGCACAGAGAGAACATGTGAACTCCACCCAGAAAGGCCCCCGATTCAATCAGGCTAACTTCTCACTGAAAAGCAACAGCTCTACCAACTGCACCACCGTGCCGCCCAGCTGTGATTGATCACTCTTAAGTGCCCACTCTTCCATGTTAAAGGTATTTTTATTGTTCAAGTGTATTTTGAAGCTGCTGTTAACTCATCAACAAGCAGAGATGTGCAGCAGAAATTCAACTCTAAACAGACTGTTGACAGCAGCAGAGGAAGCCACGGGTTTGAAGCTGTGCACTTTGGCACGTCCACACTATGAAGCAACTGTCAAGGTAAGAAAAGGAAGTTAATTATATCCTCTGTGCAAATAAAAGCATGCACAGATGTTTACTTAAAACTTCAGTCAAAATTGTTGTACCCATGTTTGTTAGCAAAAAATCTCATGAACCAGTAGACAGATATTGATCATACTTTCTGAAAGCACACACAACTGAATAGATTGTGGACTACCACAATGAGCTACCTCATCGTAGAAAACACAACAATGGTAACAAACACAACAATGGTAACAAAGCAGATCATTTTACATTTGAGTCATTCACAACGTTTATTCTGAGCTCTAACACACCTGAATGTCCATCCATCCATCCATCCATCCTCTTCCACTTATTCTGATGTCAGGTCTTGGGGGCAGCAGCTTGAGCAGGGAGGTTGAGACATCTCTCTCCATAACCAGCTCTTCTGGGATGACCCCAAAGGTGTTCCCAAGCCAACTGAGAGACAGTCTCTCCAGCGTGTCCTGGGTCTTCCCTGGGATCCTCCCAGTTGGACATGCCCGAAGCACCTCCCTAGGGAGGCATCCAGGGAGCATCCTTACCAGATGCCTGAACCACTTCAACTGGCTCCTCTCCATGTGGAGGAGCAGTGGTTCTACTCCAAGTCTCTCCTGATAACTGAACTTCTCACCCTAAGGGAGAGTCCAGCTACCCTGCAGAGGAAACTCATTTCAACCTCCTGTGTCCACAGTCTCATTCTCTCAGTCACTACCCAGAGTTCATGACCTGAGGTGAGGGTAGTAAAGTTTTTTGTTCATCTCTGATTTTTTTTTCCACACATATACAAAGTTTGACCCACATGGATATAACTAGATTATTAGTTTAAAACTTGGGCATGTAAGTCAGCAGGCCTTTATTGATAAAACTGAATTAATTGTAGTAGGCAGCTGCATATTTGACTGAAACCAATTACAAAAATCATTTCTTGATCATTTCCTCAAACATGTAGGGGAAAATGCAGATTTTAATCCCTTGAAGTGCTGAGAGTTGATGTTAATGAGCCACTGAAGTTGTTGAAACATTAGTGAAACACTCAAATTTAGAATTAAATGGTTAAAATTAGGCGTAACCTCAGAAAATTATTCAAATAATTAAGAATTTTAAAGGAATTTCTGCTAAGATGTCCAAACCAGAAACAAAGTTTGGGATGAGAAGTCAAACGGACAATATTAAATGAATAAAAACTTATTCAACCGGATGTGCAGTGGAGAACATCTCCAGCTTCACTTGGGTCCAAACGTTGCAGCAGCACAACCCGAACAGAACCGTCATCCCGTCCCAAACAGCCGCTCTCCAGTCAATCTCCATCAGTGCTCGAGCTGGGAACCCTGTTACAAACACCTGTAACACCGGCACGTGCTTCATGAATATTATTTTATTTAGGCGCGCGGCCTTTTGGAGAGTCGCGATGTTCCCGGAAATTAACGGTGAGTTCGCGCAGGTCCGGTCCGGCCCGGAGAGGAGGGAGCGCGGCCGAGCGTCCTGCGGAGCCCCGGGGGCGGCTCCGAGGGGCTGCCGAGCCCCGCTGGCTCTTACCCGACATGATGCTCTGGAGACGGTCCGCCCGAGGCTCGAGAGCCGGCAGGGTCAGAAGGGGGCTGCACTGCGAAGGGCAAAGGCGCAGCAGCTGAGAACAGTCCAACACGGGAATTAAGCCCCACATTTTCCGGATCACGTGATGGCTGACTGTGGACACGTCCCCTCCGACGGAAGTGCCCTTCAGTGTAAAACACCATCCAGAGGAGCTGATTTAACTTTGTTCATCAATATGTTGTTTTTCTTTTGGCTACTCCCTGCTTCAGCATTAAATTATCTGCTAACTGTTTCATGGCGGACGACCGGTGCAAATGAAGCAATGAACCAGTATTGAAGCACTTCAGGAAAAAAAGGTGCATCAATCACATCTAGTGGCAGAATAGGATGAGTGAACCTAGGGATAGTGTAACTTTTGTGGAAAAAAATATACAGTACTGTATATATATACAGTACAGTATATATACAGTACGTATACTGTATATATACATATATACAGTGGTGGGATGTAACTAAGTACAAATACTTTGTTACTGTACTTAAGTACATTTTTCATGTATCTGTACTTTACT
>JARVGV010000474.1:22219660-22233288 GCA_031762435.1 Hypsolebias longignatus
GTCGTCCACATTTGGCCCATATATGCTAACAATACAATATTTTTGACTGAGTATGGATAATTTTAATATTATATATCTGCCTTCAGGGTCTATAACTGTGTCTAATACTGTGAAGTTAACATTTTTATGTATTAATATTGCTACTCCTCTTTGTCTTGAGTTATAGCAGGCTGAAAATACATTAGGAAACTCAGGAGATTTTAGCTCATCCACAGTTGAGGGTAATTTATGAATTTCTTGGAGTAATATAACATCTGCCTTTAATCTTTTAATCTGGTTAAAGATTCTATATTTTTCATTTTGGCTACCGGCTCCATTAATATTTCATGTGACAAACCTTAAGGTGCCCATACTTGTGCTTGTGAGAATATGTTAAAACCACACCCATTATCACAAAAATAATAAAACTCCCAGGCAAAAACATAATCCTTGAGGGTTGATTATTTATGATTTATAAACAATCTAAGTGTTGTTTTTGTAGATAAATCAGGGATGTATTCCTTTATGAGGTATTTGTGTGGATGGACTTGGGTGTATATCTGCCTTTGTGCTTGTGTGCTAATAATTGATATTGAAAAATAAAAGAAAAACAAATTTCTTGAGTTTCAACGAGAAGAAGTCTGAAGTTATGTTGTTCCCACACAATGACACAATCACCAACCACTTCATTGACCTATCCGTTCTGTCACCGTTGGTAAAACAGAGTCACTAATCTAGGAGTGATACTTGATTCTTCTCTGAAACTCAACAATCATTTAAATACGATTGTTAAATCCTGAATTTTCCAGCTGAGGCGACTGTCTAAGCTGAAGCCCATGTTGTCCAAAAACAAGCTGGAAACAGTAATTCATGCATTCATTACATCCAGGCTTGACTATTGCAACTCGCTCCTTTTTGTTATCAGTCAGACCTCCATAGCTAGACTTCAACTGGTCCAAAATGCGGCAGCCCGATTTTTAACCAGCACAAGCAAAAGAAAGCACATTAGACCCATTTTGGCCTCCTTGCACTGGCTACCGGTTCATCTTTGAATCCAATTTAAAATGCTCTTGTACTGTATGTCTCTAAATCACTAAACAGCTCTGCCCCCTCCTATCTTACTGATCTGCCCCAGCCATATGTCCCACCACGTTCTCTCAGATCAGCAGACCAGTTGCTCCTCACAGTTCCAGGAACCCGTCTCAAGTGCAGAGGTGACAGGGCCTTCTCTGTTGCAGGCCCAAGACTGTGGAACGAGTACCTCTGCTTGTCAGACAGGCTGCCTCCTGCACAGTTTTTAAATCTTGCTTAAAAAACACACTATTATTCCCTGGCTTTTGGCACTATGTGATCTGTGCTGAGCCTGTGTGCATCACACTCTGTTGGTCATATTGCTGCTGTTGTTATCCACTATTATTTTTTGTTTCTACATTTGGTTTCCTGTTATGTAACCTGTTGCTGTGTGCTTGTCTGTCTGTCCCTGTACAGCACTTTGCTGTGCACTATCACTGTTTAAAGTGCTTTATAAATAATGGTGATCATAATCATGGTGACTGCTGAGGACTGATCTTGTGACCATCTGGAAGCATAACGTTGACAGATACATGATTAAAACATAAAATGAGCTCATTACAAACTACAAAATGAAACTATGTCCAGCCCTGGCTTACCTGGTCTGGATAATCAAAGCCTTAAAACCAATTTCCCATTTAAAATGCAAATTACGTCAGGGAAAAAAAGGACTTCTTAAAAGCAAAATGAGGTCTAAAGCAACACAACTGTGGTTCATTAAATTAAATGCAGACATTGAATGACATTATTATTTTTTTTTAACATCACAAATACCCTACCTCCTGATTTTAATGTCTTGTTTGTTCACTGACAGTGCACATGTGAACAGATGTACATAAATAAAAACTAGACATTTTCTAACAAAGACTGCTAACAACTCAACTCATGGGATCAGCTCACTACTTTGCTTAAAAACAGTTAACTGTTTTTTCTTCTATAAAAACAATTATTTAGGCTTGCGAGCACCATGGTCACCAATCACAAACAGCTATTAAATTTGTTTTCTCAACAAAAAATAATATAACACAGTAGTCCCTCACTACTTCGCGGTTCGTTTTTTGCGGACTCACTCTTTCATGGTTTTTCAAAATAAGGTTGAACATGACACACAATTGGCTGATTGATGGATTTAAAATGAATTTTAAATTATTTAGCATTTCCTGCAGAGAAGAGTTGCACCCAGGTCCAAATAATCCGAACCGACCCGACCCCAGCCCACAGCCATCATCTCTGAACCCCACTCGATTGACAAATTAACTGTAATTGCAGCTCCGAACCCAAAAAAAAAAAAAAAAAAAAAAAAACTCAGACATTCTTAATTAAGCTTTGACTGATTATACCACCGACTATTATTAATGGTCGGCGGAAGCATGTGGCTGAGTAAAGAGGGCAAAAGTTCAGAGCTGAGGAGCCGTCAAAGTGCATTAAATGCTTCCCCTGCTTCTGCCTGCATTGAACCCTGACATCTGACCTGTTTGGGTTATCGGCCGTACACGTCCGCTGAGTGCAGCGGCTGAATGAACGTCCATTTGGGCTGATGGATCATTGGCAGTAGTCCATCTGAAGCTTAACTGAACTTTTTACCTCTTTCAACCAGCCGGTCAGTGCACATTCAAATGGCCGCGTACGGCAGGTGTAGTATGGTAAGCCATGTTTGTATATATTGGCTCTTGGGCCACGCGCGTTCCTGATGCAATAAAAAGCCCAACACTGACCCCAGCCCACACATTAAGAACATTATTATGGCCCGGCCTGGTCCGAATCCGGGTTGGGCGGCGCCGGGCTCAAAATGACAGCTTTACTGCAGAGTGTCGATCTCCGCTCTGTAGTGAAGAAGTGGGCGTGGCCAAGAGCGCTGGAAGGTGGCAGAGAGCAGAAATCCTGGCACGCTGTGCTCTGTTAGAGCGTTTAAGAGTTTAGAAACATTGTTTAGAATATTGCAAGAGTTACTACTTGTACTACTATTCCTACTTCATGGTTTTTCACTTATAGCGGGTGGCCTGACAATGGAACCCCCCGCGATAAATGAGGGACTACTGTAATAATAATAATATAAAAAAAACTAAGGTTACTTGAATAAACCAACTTTTAAGGTTTGACTGAATGAACAGCCAAAATATCATGGAAGACAATATGTGTTGCTTTGATTTATTTAGACATTCCATCATCTATTGCAGAACCAGCATATTTATGTTAATTTAATGGCGACGAGATGAATTCACAATTACAACTGTGAACACCCGTGCAGCTCAGAGCACTCATATGTGTTGTTGGCTGCTGGCTCGCACCGTCACTGGTTATTTCATGCACCAGCAGAGGGTTTGGTCATGCAGAGACAGCAGAAGTTCTGCTGCAACCTGCAATATGTGCCATCACTGCCTGCCAGCTTCTCCCTCTTCTAGTCAGACTGACATGCAGTTTCTAACGTTTAGCACATACTAGAAAATGTAGCCTAATGTTTATACACAGCAGAGATGGCGTGCTTTCATCTACAGGAATCAAATTTAGTTGGGTGGATAATGAAACTGTTAAAATACACTATATTGGAATTTTCAAGTGAAGTCAAACAAGCATCTAAGGCATCAAATTCCTTCTTAGCCGAGTAAAACATATGCAGATTAAAATGTGAACAGAACTGTTTTGACTTCAATCGATACATCTGCCAATGCACACACAATTTGCAAGCAGCTTCTTGAAGGGAAAATGAGAAGCGCCTTAGGTTAGGCATGCAGGTCTTAAGACAGATGAATGGAAAGTCGAGACAGAACTCCAGAGGCATGATCCTGAGGATCTGTGTCATCAGCCCACACAGGCCTGGTGTTTAATATTCATAGACAGTTACTGACAAATCCAATATGAATCAAGTTTTTTTTTTTTCTCCACACTATTTGATCCTGAAAATTCAGACTTCTATTTGATAACCAACTGAAATTAAAAAATGGAAATGTTCAACAAGCTGGAAACTTTTTTTTTTTTCCCACAAACAACTCGATTAAAAATACAAAGTATTACAAGCTAAATTAACTGGGCGGTTATTTCAAAGTCCTGCAATGTTATGACTTTTTAAAGAGTAGAACAACTTTTGTCTAAAACAATTATTTGAATATATCTCTCTTCTTGTCTTGGATTGCCAGAAATTAACTACAAAACTATGACCTAAAAAAAATAAAAGTCATCTTTTTCCATTGTGCCAATGAGAATCAATTCAACTCATCCCTCTATCTATCCCTAGAAAACCTGTGGCTGGCTGGCTGCAATGGAGAGGAGCTCAGCAAGATACTGGGAGGAGTGACCATCGTTCAGGGAGGAGTTCTACCCAACATTCAGGCCGTCCTGCTGCCCAAGAAGACTGAGAAACTCGCTAAGTTTAAGTAGACTGATCAACATCTGCAGCTAGTTTCTTCAGATCCACTGTAAGACCGATGGCTACAAGAGATCCTTCCTGCTCAAAGCCATCAGCATCTAGAACAAGTCTTTAATGAAACCAGGATGATGAGTTACAATAACATTTAATTTCCCTCTGGGATTAATAAAGTATTTTTGAATCATCACGTCCAACAATGTCCCATTCATACAGCGGTGTGTAACAAAGTGCATTACAGCAGATTAAAATACTGCACAAATGAAAAATCTACAAATAAGCTGACAAAAACCTCTAATGTTTATTTAAAGCAATAAGTCGTAAAGTATAAAAAAATGTCTCTATGATGATGAGTAGGAACAGAGGAAACACTTGCGGCATGTAAAAATATATGAATCATAAAAAACGGATGCTAAATTATAAAGATTAATAAAATGCAAGACAATAAAAAGAGAAGAAAAGCAAATGGTAAATGGACTGTACTTATATAGCGCCTTTCTATCTTATCAAGATACTCAAAACACTTTACAACACAATCTGTGCCCTCATTTACCCATTCACACAGCACTCTACTATATATTTATATAAATAATAATCAGTGCTTTATCACATTCATACACCAATAGCACACACATCAGAGGCAATGATGGGTTCAGTGTCTTGCCCAGGGACACTTCAGCATGTGACATCTGTTGGAATTGAACCCCCAACTCTTGCATTGGAGGATGACTGCTCTAACCACTCAGCCACAGGTGCCCAGTGTACAGAAATTGACGTTAAAACAAAAGTTACTATTGTTTCACCAAAAACTACAGTAAAGTAGATAAAGCAATAGCAATAGAGCAATTAAAATAACAATTAATAATGATAATAATATTAATGGTGGCAGTCCTAAAAGCAGCAGGAGAAGCACCCATCTGAAAAGAAAAGTTCCTATCATATTGAGTAAAATTAGACAAAGAAGTTTAAAGTCCAGCCCCCACCATTATACTACCATGTGCTCTTAAGGGGTACTCAATATCAGAGCCCCTACCATTATACAAGTGAGGCTCCCTGCCCTGTCAAGAGAAACGAGCGCACCGCCTACTGAACTGTGCGCCCAAATTTAAAGCAGAAAAAAAAAGTTAACTGATTTTTTTTCTACACCAGGAGGTTACTCAAACCAAAACACCACACATTCAAGAGCTTTTTCCTGCTTTCAGGTCACTTCCCAAAGATGTTCAGGTAAAGAGGAGTACACTGTGTACATTTTTTCTTATTCTTCTTCTTTCAGCTGCTCCCTTCTTCAGGGATCAGCACAGGGAAGTAACTCACATCAAGACATGGCTATTGTTTTTACGCCGGTTGTCCTTCCTGACACAACCACAGACCACTGAGCAACCACAGCCCTCTGTGTGGAGCAAAGCGCTGCTATCTAGGGTGCCCAGAGGAGCAGATGGTGGGGGTTATGAACCTTGCTCAAGGGCCCAGAGTGGGGCAAATGGAGGAAGGTGTGGGTGCTTCACCTTTCCTATCCACATTTTGATGTTGTCTGTCTAGGGAGTTGAACTGGCAACCTTTCGATCATAGGCCCACCTTCTCTAACCGCTGTGCCAACATGACCTTTGTAAAAGTACACAGTGTACAGGACCTTAGTAAAAGTGTACTGTATACTATGAACATTAAAGTAAAAGTAGTATATTATTACCCAATGAAGGTTTGAAGTTGTAAGAAGACTTTCACCTGCACCATCAAGACCTTCTCTTTCTGAAGAAGAGACGGGTTTTGAACAAGTTGTCTGTAGTTTACTTTTATGTCATTTCCATGATTTCAATTGAGGGTTTCAGATATATATCCATCCATCCATTATCTTTTTCCGCTTCTTCCATTTTGGGTCATGGGGGTCGCCAGTGCCCATGTCCAGCAATCACTGTGCGAGCGGTGGGGGACACCCTGGACAGGTCCCCAGTCCATCCCTGGGACACATTAGAGTCTCTTGCTCACAACTACAGACAATTTAGAGTTACCAATCAGCCTAACATGCATGTTTTTGGACTGTGGGAGGAAACTGGAGAAAACCAATGTATGCATGGAGAGAACATGCAAACTCCACCCAGGAAGCCCGCCGGACTGGGATTTGAACCAGGGATACCTGCTCACTGAGACGCAGCAGCTCTATCAACTGTGCCACTGTGCTGCCCTCAGATATATATTTTAAAAGAATGATAACACAGGAACACCAAAGTGCATGCCCAATAGTCCAGGTAAAAAAAAATCTAACAAAGTTAAGTCAGGTCCTCTGCTGAGATCTTAGCTTATCAAAATGGTTGACCCACTGTGTGAAGGTGCTTTTAAGACTGAGTTTGTTGCAGCTCCTTGGACAGATGACGTCTTTTGGACAAGACAAAATGTTTAAAAAAAAAAAAGTCCAGAGGACCTGACTTAACTTTGTTGGACATAACACAGGAAGTACTTTGCAGAGATTTATTTGTATTTGTCAGACTGACAGATTTCTTTCTTGAAATGGTTATTTCATTCAGCAGGACACAGTTACTTCTCAGTATGATTCTAAATAGAATCAAGTTTAGTTCACCCTAACAGCCATGCAGCACCTTGTTAACGCTATACCACGTAGAAACGACTTTATTTAGATATTTATGATAAACTACAAACACCTGAAACTGACTTAAGTGAGAACTTCATGAGTTTTGAGGGAAATTAAAAGTTGGGACTTATAAACATTTGTCTTTTGGCAGTAATATTTATTTAGAAAATGTAAAGAAGCAGAAACAGCCTCTCTCACAGTGAAAAAAACTCAACAGGCTGTGCACTCCCACGGCGGTGCACATCTCTATCTGTCTCTCTCCCTGACCTCGAGTTTGGTCTCTCGCTCACGTTGCACATGTACAATGATGATGCTCTTGTATCACTACGCTCTGAACTCACTAACATTTAATACCAAGTTAGAATTTACATACAAAAATCATGAAGAGGTCGGGGCGCAGTGCAAGGTGATTGTGTATTAGTACAAGTATCTCCTCTGACTGCAGTGAACTGGTCATGTGTGCACACATATGTTTAATAATTTATTACATAATCACCTTCATGAAGGGGCGGGCAGTTCTTAGAGTAGCTCCTTGGCTTGCTGCAGGTGAGCATTTACCTGCAGTGTCTTTGCTGCTCACACCTGGGCTCACCGTGGGCTCTGATTGGGTCAAACTGTGGCTCTGGTTCTCCTTATTGGTTGAAAGCAGCATCAGTTTATTTCCAATATCATCATTTGATTGGATGGCTTTACCAGGACCTCAGCAAGACGTTTTTCCCCCTCCTCATTTTTTACAGATGATGGAAATCCATCCTGGTCACGTTCAAAATTACAGAAATCTGTCACGACGATGGAGAACTTTAATCCAAGCACTACATTACACCCCAACAATAAAAGGATGGGGGTATGTTCTTCATGACACCGCCCATCTTTGCAGCTTCCTCCAGCCTTGTGCAATAGAAATATGGTGGACTCCCTGGCGTGATGTCACACGCCATATATGGAAATACAGGGGCCGTTTCCAAAGCCAAGACTGAAACAGCTTAAAATAGTCACAAAATCTACGTTTTTAAAATAAGTTTGTATTAGATTTACATTTTCCACAGAACATAGGTATTTATTTATCATGTCTCTATCACATTTTGCCGGATCTGTACCTGTAATGTGAAAAAACGTTGGGTGTTGGGACTTTAAAGAGGGATGACGTTATCTAGATGTTGGTTTGTTATCATTTCCACTGTAATTTTAGTTCCAACCAAAAAGTTAGCAATTTTCTGGACATCTCCAATCAGCTATGTATATAAATAAATATTTATAAAATAATTAAATAAATCCTTGATCAGTGGATTGGAATAATGGAAATCTGCATTGATCATAAATACTCTGGCTTCCCTTTGACATTAATTTGGTTACTTCCTATTTAACAAACTGTTGTAGCATAATTTTGTACTTTTGCTCCAACAAAAGCTGCTTGATTTTTTTTTTCTTTTACAACCCAGTCCTACTGGACTGTTAGTTCCTGTTCTCAAGCACCCTTATAAATAAACAAATAAATACATTAAAAAAAAACTCCAACACCCCCCCCCCACCCCCAGCAGGGAATTATGGATTTTTTTTTTGTAGTAACAAACTCAGTCTTTGAGGTGAAAAAGGTTTATTATAAGTTATTACATTAAAATTAATTGATTAATATAATTTGTACCACTGAAAAACTTTATCTGAACAATAATCAATGAACACGATGAAAGAATTTATGAAAAAAAAATGGCCAATTTCTGTGATAGATGACAAATCTTCACATTGTTCAATGGAATAAGAAGTTAATTATCCCAAAATGTATCATTTTAAATGCTGTGATGTTCTATTTCTTAAACCATTCATTTATATATTAATATATATAATTTTATGCATCTTTTAATGCTTTTTCAAGCTAAATAATTTGTTTTAACATTTTTTTTCATTTTGATTTTGCTAAGTTCCCTCTTAAAAAGCATGCCATTTGATTTAATTGAGGGATAATAGTCAATCAGGATAAAATTCTCTAGCAGTTCCTCATCCAGCAACACATTTTGAGTGATATTTGCGTGGAGTTTGAGGAAGACGTGAGTTATCATTTCTAGTTTTCTGTGCACATGATTGAAATCTGTTATAGAACCATAAGATCTGGAGCACATTCAGCAACACAAACTCCAACACCCCCACCCCCACCCCTCAAATAATGACGACCCTGATATGAGCTGCTGCCAGTGAGTGTGAGCAGGAGATCCAGACCATTAACCCATCATTGTTTTACCACCTCCACAAACCAAGGCAAACTGTTTGAACACACTGACCCATCCATTATGACACATAAATGTGTAATCAAAAGATAAAATACACAACTTAAAACATCTAAATTAACTGTACAACACCTGGCACAAAAATGATAGAATCACCTCTCTGGTGTGACATTCAACTGTTTAATTTTGTGCAGAAATATTTAAATAAGTCACTTTCATGAGGCAAAATTTTTCCAGATTCCAATCGTCTGGTGTTATGAAACTATTAAAAAATAGAAACATAATTGTTGCACAGTCAAATTTGCTGTTTTAAAAGATTAAATAGAGGGGAAAACGTACGGTATAATGAGACAAAACACTGCACCATTATAACTTTGTTGCACCACCTCTTGACAGCTTGAATTCTCTGAGGCGTGGGCCCAACTAATGACAAACACTATACTTCAACAGTCTTCCACCAAATGTCTTGGGGCCAGATCTGTTTTGCAGGTTGGAGCCTTGTCCCAGACAATTCTCTTCAGTTTCCACCAGAGATGCTCAATTTATTTATTATTATATTTGCAGGCCACGCCACCAACATTATATGTACAAAACTTCAGGTATTTGTTGAAGATGCAATGACTGCCATCTCCTCGTAACTTTATCCAACTGGACACCTTCACCCAGTCTGCTTCTCTCCAGCACTGCCACCTTGTTCTATGCCGTTTGGGTGATGATGATGGTTTGCATTTGAATTACCTGTATCCCATTTATTTTAGGCCATTTCATACATCAATCTTCCCATTTTGTTTGGACTTTTTCCAGATTTTAGACACGGCCGATGGGAACAACCATCGTTTTCAACATTCTGTGACGATTTACCTTTAAAATAAGTTTCGTGTTCATCTCCTTTGTCACGATTCATGTCAATCTGCTTTGTGCAAAAGCTACCCGAAGATGGATTTAGTAGATTTAATCTGATGTAGTCGCTTGTTTTAAAACTACAACGTAATTCTATAAATCACAAAAAATAAAAGTTAAGTCAAGTCATCTGGATGGATTCTGGGCTAGTTTCATATTTGTTTCTCAAATTTGGGTGATTCCATATAACAAAAAAAAAAGTAACTGTAGCTGACTAAAACATTTATATTTTTATAAAAGAGGCTCCTTAGATAAATATTGTTATTAAATTATTTTTATGTTTATTTCTGTGCAGTGCCTTGAGACGACTTCTGTTGTGATTTGGCG
This sequence comes from Hypsolebias longignatus, assembly GCA_031762435.1. Lineage (NCBI taxonomy): Eukaryota > Metazoa > Chordata > Actinopteri > Cyprinodontiformes > Rivulidae > Hypsolebias > Hypsolebias longignatus. The sequence goes on from JARVGV010000474.1 coordinate 22,230,102, forward strand.
ATATATAAAAAAACTGAACTGATTTTTCTCTTCTTATTTAATAATGCCAGTGCCCGAAGTTTGGAATGATTATTTGTTTATTTGCTTGTTTATTGGTGGGGGGGGGGGGGTGTCATTGAAGCTCAGTCAAATTTGTTTCAAAAGTTGGTGTTCATTTAGGCTGCATTATTCCTCCAGAAATAAATAAATAAATAAATAAATAAATAAATAAATAAATAAATAAATAAACATAAGTATATTAAAATAAAAGGGGTTATCAAACGGTTGTTCGTTTAACTAATAATGTGAAATTAATTCATAAAGTGTGAGATGTGGCTGCAAACTTAGCTTTTTAATTTTAAGCGCACGCGACTCTTCCTGCTAGCTTAATTTGTTAATGACGAAATTAATCCGCGCGACGTCAAATTGACAAAAACAAACAAACAAAATGTTTTAGTCATTTTTAACCGTCTGCTGAGTTAAATATTTCCTTAAACACGTGATTTATAGCTGATAAAAGTCAGCTTGGCGGGTTTAACCATAAAATGATGCCACAGTGTGTTTGCTTAACGGCACGCGCACCCACCTATAGCTACTTTTAAACTGTTGTTTGTTTGTTTGTTCCGCTGCGCTCACCTGCGTTCCGGAGCTTCTTGTTGCGATACACGGAGAAGATAACCAGCAGGTTGCCCAGGATGTCCACCACGATGGTGAAGATGAGGAAACAGCCCAAAGTTGTGGTGACCCACGGCGGGCGCTCTGCCGAGGAGTTGTTGTTCAGGTGAGACCCATTTATCACCATCGCTGCCGAACTTCTCCCACCTGAGCCCAAATTCAACCCTGCACGCGGACCCCTCCTCGTGCACGAGTCCGGGAAAGAAACGTGCAAGCCCCCGCTGCTTTCATCTTGTGCGCTGCGCGCGAGGAGCCGCCTGCTCCGCACAGCTCGCCTCGGAGTCGCCGCTTCGCGCGCGTGCCATTCACTTTTCGTCGGGTGATGAAGCTCCGCTTGAAACCTTTCCAGCATGTGACCGAAGAGCGCGAGCGACTTCTCTCCCGCCGAGAAACACTACTGTCGCTTGGTGGCCGCACAGCGGAAAAGCAGCTGCGCGCGCGAGCCTCTGCGTCCTACTTTTCCTCTTCATTTATCCGAGCGCGCGCTGCTCATTCATGGCTCCCAGAAGCCCATTCATTATTATTTTAGAGAATCATTCATGTCAGTCCTCTTTCTGGAGGAAATGTGTGCAGATGAGGAGAACTGTGTCGTACTTGAATGGAAAACAACTGAACTCTTTAAATAATTCCCTCACACGCTGTGTGGTAAATGTTTTACCTACTTGCAGACATCTTGTTCCTTAAGATGGACTGGGTTAGTTTTGTCACTGGGTTTTTGCACATCTGAACATTTGATCTCATAAATCAGAGCTTGATGTTGATAGTTCATAGAAAAATGCACAAACTGCATTCACTGAAGGAATGCTTATCACCCCATCCCCACATTTTTAAAGTTGTGCAATGTACAGTATTGGACTTTCGGGTAGGGTTGGAGGGAATGTTCAGCTGCCACCTCACATATTTTAGCTGATAATTTGTCAAATTGACTTAACTTAAAATAGCCAGGGGCGATTCTAGAATCTGACATTTAGGGGTGCTCAGCCCCCAGAGCTGACTATTGGCTTGAACAACACGTAGCCATTAGCATCAGAAGCATTTGTAATGTGTGTGTGTGCGTGTGTATGTGTGTGTGTGGGGGGCGGGGGGGTGTCGATCCATCCATCCATTTTCTTTTACCCGCTTCTTCCTTTTTGGTTCATGGGGGTCACTGGTGCCCATGTCCGCCCATCACTGTGCGAGAGGCAGGGGACACCCAGTCCATCACAGGGACACATAAACAAATGAGACAAACAACCAATCATTCTCTTACTCACACTTAGGGACAACTCAGTTACCAATCAGTCTAACATACATGTTTTTGGTCGGTGGGAGGAAACTGGAGTACCCGGAGAAAACCCCGCATGCATGAAGAGAACATGCAAACCCCTCCCAGAAACGTAGCTCTGTCAGTTGTGCCACTGTGCTGCTGGGTCTGAGGGTCCTCCCTCAGAAAGAAGATGCCATTTTCTGCATTCTGGTGTACAGTATTTTAATGGGTTATTAAACATCTACGTTTACCTAAATACTTGATTCAATAACTATTTTAGAGAGCATGCCACAGCAAGTAGCCTGGCCAACAGCTCTTCTTATGTGAATAGAACATGCTCCACATCTGTACACCCCCACCCCCTTGACAATTGCCAGCAATTGTATTGCAGCACACTATACAGATGTCCTTGCTATGCTGTAGATATTACACTCTACTTCGATCACATATCCAACACCCCACAGGGGCATTTTACTTCAGCATAAATTGAGGTCACTGATTGGTCGGTTGTTGCAGAGCCTACTGGATTGGTGGTGTCAAGGATCCAACTCAATGCAAACAACAACAACAAAATCATAGATTCTTCTGGCCTGTTTAAGTATCATCATTTTTTCCAAATTTACTCAACTTTTTGGTGAATCTAAGTTTTGAGAACAGTCTCCTTATAAAATTCTAATGATGGTTTCTTAATTTTGTTTGCAAAGTTAAAATTTAGGGGTGCTTGAGCACCCACAAAAAGAGGCTAAAATAGCCTTGTTTGTCTTTGGTAAGTTCAATCAGCTCTGACAGTCATGTTGGATTAAGATGACCCCTAAAATTAATCAGTTGTATAGGTTCATCGAGTGATTGCATTTTGACGTTTCATTACAATCCATCATGTGGTTCATTAGATATTTTGCTGACAGACAAACAGTGATGACTCCAGGAAATGCTAAAGTATCTTTGTAAGTAAACATCTCACACAATGAGTTGCACTTGGAGCAAGTATGTACTGTATTGGGAGTTTCTCTCAGCTACCTCCACAGCAGATTTTGGCACAATATCTGTGAACTTTGCTGAAATACAAGAAAGTTCATGCTCATTAATCCAGGTACCAAATCCAATAATTCGCAGTTTCATTTTTATAGAAACGTTTCTCCCTCCATCCGGACGGCATCATCAGTCAGAGGAGTTCCAGTAAACTGTTTCCTCACCAAGCAGTAAACACCTTAAGTGGACCAACCAGTTTGCTGGAGTCAAGATGGTTTCTGGAGGCCGTCCTGTCCCTCGTCGACTCCTCCCAGGCAG
>JARVGV010000474.1:22251887-22264754 GCA_031762435.1 Hypsolebias longignatus
AAAAACATGTATTATCTGCAGCATTGTTCATTAAAATGACTCAACACTATTAATGTATTACAGAAAATATACATACACACACTTAATGATATTGTAGACCATTACATTAATTAATACATTCAGCAAGTACTTTTACTTTAATACTTTTAAGTATTTTTAAAAGCAAGGACTTATTTACTTTTACTTAAGTAAACACATTAATATGGCAGTTCTACTTTTACTAGAGTACATTTTTGTCTGTTTATTTGTACTTTTACTTAAGTACAGTGTTTGAGTACATTCACCACCACTGGTCATACCATTCAAGTTCCTTTTGGGAAAAATTAACCACCTTATTTTACTGCTTAAATATACTGTACTTTTTTTATTTTCACAAAAAATAATTAAAATAAAAACTAGTCAGTCTTTAAAAGTTATTTCAGCCTGAAATGAGTGTGTAGTAAAGTTACGGTGAAGTTATGAGAGCATTTGAAAAATTTCTGACAAAATAAAAGCATTTGTACGAATAATGAATAAAAACAAAGAGAAAAATAAATATGTGGCTGATTTTCCCCAAAAGACGATACCAGGATTAAAACTTAGTTGTTTTTCTTTCAGCTTGCAGGCCGTCTGTCCTTTTAAGAACAAATCTTCTACCACAGGAATGGTAAATGTTCTCCTGGAGTGGAGAGAAGGATCCCATCTAAGCTGGATGCTGGACAAACCAAGTATCTAACATGTGAACAAAAGACTGATCCAACTGTTTGAATTGTTCTGTAAAAGAAGCTTGATTGACATGTGGACAGGTAAACTGATCATTATGGTCAAAGCCTCAGCAGACTCTGCTCTATAACAGGGTGTTTGCACTAACTGGCATTTTTTTAGATGACTGTTTTAAGATGGTTAAGAAGCTTAAATGCAAATTTAGTTTTAATGGAAATACTCTCTAACCCAGTTAAAGTGGCATCAGTGTAATAAAAACAGTCACAGGCCTGAGCAGTATTTTTTAGGAATAATTTATTGCCAGTAGGAAAGCGTGAGCTTGTGGCAGTATTCCATAAAAACTTAACAAGACCGTAGCGTTGCTCCGACACACACAGACACATGAAAAGGTGTCCACGAATAACTCTGCACTATAAATATACTGGGTCCCATTATCTTACTGGAAAAATAAAGACGTTTCAAAGTCAAAATGTACAAACAAATACAATAAAAAACAAGATTATGCAGTCGTTGTCTGAAGACCCATGATGAAATGAAGACGGTAAACTTTACGAGTACGCTGTGATCAGAAAACCCACGCTCTTCTCCCCTTTTTTTTTTTTTTTTTTTTTTTTTGTGACTAAGCACAGAATGGCTGATATCACACAATTTGACTCATGTTTCATTGAAAATAAAAGCATAGAATATCTACAAAACCTAGTAAACTTTCAAATCAAAACTGTACATTTAAATTTACACTTAAAACCACAATTTGTATAAAAACTGCTGTATCGTTTATAGAAATAAAAATATTGTCACACGTTTTCTTTTTCATGATACTTTTTCGTTGTCGTTTGAAATGTTGATTCGTCCACTTACGGTCTGAAATAAAAACTCATTTAAAGAGGACGTATTATGCTTTGTTTGAGCTGTCATGCAGAACTCACAGAAAAAAGGATAAAAAAAAAAAAGATTTATGCAGCGGTTCAGCTCATCTTTATGATCGTGTGAAAATTAGCAGATTTGGTTCTGTTGTAGCTCCGCCTCCCTAACTGCTCATTTCCTTCTTATTGGCCGATTTATTTTAAGCTTTCAGAGCTTAATGTAAACTTATGACATTTTTAAATAGATTTTTTTTTTTTTAAACAAACAACAACATCTCAAATCCATCTACAAATATGAACGCCCTAATTTTGGTTTTAAAAAATGTATATACCGGTAACCCTTATTTTACAGGGAGCAATTTACTTTTAGAATAAAATAATTTGAATTTAAAATGCAGTAAATGGCCTGTTGCTGCTACTGAATACCAAAAACATTGTGTTGAGTAATATGTTGTCATCAAATGAGTTTAGATTTTAAAAATTGTCAGAATAAATACATTATCTAGCTAAAAATGAACCATTTTGACTTTAATCTTGTGCAGAGCCTGATGACCACAGCTGATAATGTTAGAATAGTTACATGATTTTTAAATATGTTTAATGTTTTAAAGCTGGCATTCCAGCACAGTAAAATAAACTAAAAGCATAATATGTCCCCTTAAGAGTACAAAGGTGCAGGAGGTGATCTAAGCTACAGAGTAACTCCTCATCTCCTCTGACCTTTGACCCTTCAGTCTTCTCTGTTTGTATGTGGTGCTCTTTGTATCCACGGACTGTGCGTGTTTAGTGTTGGTGTTGAGGGCTACCATGACGTGTAGCAGTGGGTTCAGGCACTTTTGTTTGGATCCAGTGTCAGACTTCAGTGTGCTGCTGGGAGCTCAGCATTGGGATGGACAGCTGGTCGAGGTGGTCTTCGTCACCACTCTCGTAGTCGCTTATCATCACCTCCGACTCCTCGCAGCAAGCTGACATGTCCGAGCACGAGGCTGTGGACGTGTACAGAGACATGGACATGTTGTCCAGAGCCGACGAATCAAAGTCCCGACTACAACCTAGAGTGTAGCCCCCTCTGTAACCACCGTTGCCCATGGTGGAAGCAGGTGTAATGGTAGCGGAGGCGGCGCCTTGGCCCTCAGCGTCGCCTCCGTCACTTGGATAAGAGTGGTGCGGCAGGTACTGGTTGAGGCTGTAGAGCTGCGGCAGAGCTGGGCGCTGATGGGTCGCACCAGTACCTGGACCGGATTGGTCCAAGGCTCTGCTGAGAGAGCGCAGCGTGTCGCTGTACTCCGGCAGAGGGGGTGGCGGCAGGTCATCGTTAACAGGGAAGTCCTCCGGCGGGGGAGGGAAATCACTCTCAATGTCGAAGCCGCCCGGGTAATAGTCGGTGTCGATGGCGCTCGAATCGCTGTACTGAGGGGCGGGGGGCTCCACAACCTCATAATGTGGAAACTCCTGGATTCCAGGAAGTTGAACACTTGGCATCCAATCAGATGTGTCCCAGTGATATCCTGTAAGATCATGACATAGATTAGAGCGCTGCTGTAAAAGACGGTAAATGTTAACGTTAATAAGCCCACATCATGCAGGAGTCAACCACAGCAACACAAACATTCACCACTTCAATCACGGTCCTCACTGCTTCTTTACACACTCGTTTTAAATACAGACACAAGCACATTAACAGATACAGGTTACACACTAAAGAAGGATCTTAAAGAATCGAGTTTTGAGGTCATAATAATTATTAGCTTGTGTTAAAAATTTGCGTTGGAAAATTATTATTTTTTTGTTTCCAAAAAATGTGTTAAATGTCATCTGCTTTGTACTTCATTACACTTCTGCATTTGAGATGATTACATCTAAAGACTGAAGCAAGTTTTAGTCAAGTGGTGTAAAACAGCAGCAGATAAAATTATTTATAAAAAAATTAAAAAAAAAGATTTCTATATTTTTTAACATACTGATAAATTAGTGCTACAGTAGTCCCTCAATACTTTATGGATCAACTTTCCCACACTCACTCTTTCACGGGTTTTCAACGTAAAATTTTACCCGACAATTGGCGATGGGGAAAGACAGAGCCCACCGCTTGCCCCCTCCTTTCGCTTTTTCTGCTGTGACAGATAACCTCAGAAAGAGAAAGGAGGGGGCAGGTGGGGGTCTGTCAAGTGAGCTGCACTCAGCCACTCGTTTTTTGTTAAAAACTGATTCAGTCTTTATTTTTCCACTCAAGCATTTTCTAAGATATTCTACATTTGTTCATCTGTGCCCCCTCCTTTCTCTTTTTGAGGCTGTCTGTCACAACAGAGAAAGAGAAAGGAGGAGGTGGGTGGGGTCTATCTTTTCTCATCCTGTATCAAAGACACACAACAAGCAGGCGCGCAACAGACAGCCCCAGAAATAGAAAGGAGTGTTGGGGTCTGTCTTATATCTGAGTGAGCCACACAAGCGGCATGGACTGTTTATTTAAAATAATCAAGCGTGACCCGAACCAAGCCTTGATGGGCAGCCTGCCCTCGGGGCTCAGTAACTGAAGCTTCATTCTGTCTGCTCTCTTTTGATGTGCTCTTTTAGAGCATTTAGAGTTTAGAACATTGTTAAGAACACTGCAAGAGTGCAGGAAAGGTTTATAAAGTCTTAATATATTAAATACTAAAATAGATATAACACCCCTACTTGGTAGATTTTCACCTATCGCGGGGGTGTCTGGAACGTAACCCCTGCGATAAGTGAAAGACTACTGTATTACTATCCCTAACAATACTGTAGCAGTGTTGTTGTTTTCAGCTCAAAAACATCTGCTTCACCTGAGAGCTACATTTCATCTGACACAGCTAAGATCTGAAGCTGTGCCATATCTCCAAAATAATTGGAAACTTTCCTGTGTAAGCAGTATTTTCTTGTTTGTTTGGCTCCTTTTTGCTTCTTCAGAGTAAGATGTATGAATTATTTGGTACATCCTTATCAGATCGTTGTAGCAAATGTTACAGAAGAGCACAGAGGTACTGATACACAGTAAAGTGTTTAGCTGCCAACTGTCACAAGACAAACAGTGCATGTCAAACAGAGGTTCTGACCCCTGAAGCCAAAAACGTGTCACAATGTTGTGTATCACTGAAACTACAAGTATTTCAAATAATGCCACCATTATTTTATATTCATTTATTATTTATTAAAACATAAGCCTACAGCGGGGATCAAGCTGATGTGACTGTTTAACCACAAATCTGCTTTATAATAGAAACATATTTCTCACCAGAATAACTTTTTTTAAGCCAATGATGTTATGTTAATGTTGTTATGATAATGAAATATGGTGTAATTTATCTTTGGAAATTTTCTTTTTTCATATCTATTTTCTAACTTTTTATATGAAATGCTACAACTAAACAAGAAAAAAATTATCAATGATAGCAAAAAAGGACTGCTTTGAGAACCTTGATGTCTAAAAAGGGAGTGAGTTCATACAAAATATGTATTTTAGTGGCGGCAATGCTTCAGTACAAAAAGTGTAGATAAATATCTTTGGATGCTGTGGCCAGCCAGTGCAGAGGGCATCACTGATGGAGGTGGAGGTGTAATTATTGACACGTGTCGTACACAGACTGTGTCTTTGTCTTTTGTGTGTGAATGTTTATGAAGCGTTCACTCTATTGTGATCCATTTTTCTTCTGCACGTTTTGGGCGCGACTCTTGTCCTGCAGTTTTGAAGCTATTTGAACAAATCATATCAAAACATTCAGTTATTTCAGGACTATCCTGCTATGACTTTTGGCATTGGTGAAACTTTAGCTTTTTGAAATATTTAGCCTTTTCTGACATTTTTTCTCATAGAAAATGAATTGAACTCATTTTACATCCTCCAAATCTTTAGATGTGTTTACAACCTTTTACTGCTCCTTTCACATTTGTTTCTTGTTCAGCTTCTTTCAGCTTCCTTGTGCAAATTTCATTCAGGTATTTTCAGCTAATTGCGGCTGCTTTGCACTTCTTTCAACTTCTTTTTGCTTATTCCAGCTTATTATGTTCCTTTTAGCTTATTTCTGCAAGTTTCAGGTTTTTTTTAATATTTCAGCTACCGTACTAGTTATTAGTTTTTTAATGCTAATTTTAGCCTTTTTAGCTAATTCCACATTTTCTGCGCTCATTTAAACTTTTTTAGCCTAATTCAGCAAAGAATGTGCTCTCTCCACTTCCTTCTGGTAATTTAAGCACCTTTCTGCCTTTTTACTTTTCAGCTGTTTTTTTTTTGTTGTTGTTGCTAATTTCAGCTTTTTTTCAGATAATTTCCTCTTTGATGCGCTCATTTCTGCTTATTTCAGCCTACCGTAATTGAAAATGAGTTATCATGGTTCAATGAGACTACCTGGATAAATAAAGGGTAAATGAAAAAAAGAGAAAAAAAATGTGCAAACACATGGTTTCTGTTTTCCTCTGGTGATTTAAACTTTTGAACTTTTGTGCTACTTTTTTAAGTTAACTTTGTAACTTTTTTAACTAATTCCAGCTGTTTTCAGATAAATTCAAGTTTTTTTGTAGTAATTTCTGCTACTCTCAGCCTATTTAACTTATTTTTGCTAATTTCGACTTGTGCTCGTTTAAGCTTTTTGTCTGCTATCTTCTGTCTTTTCTGCTAGTTCTGCTACTATTGTGCTGTTTTATGCTAATTTTAGCTATTTCAACTAATTCCACATTTTTGGAGCTCCTTTCAGCTCTTTCCACTTCCGTATGGTAGCTTAAGCTTATTTCTGCCTTTTCAGCTACTTTTTGCTAATTTCACCTTTTTTTAATCTAAATTTCCTAATTTTTTGTGCTAATTTCTGCTTATTTAAACCTGATTTAGCAAATATGTATTCTTTCTGCTTTCTTCTGCTAAAGTAGACTTTTTCTTCTATTTCAGCTACATTTCAGCAAGTTTTTTCAGCTAATTTCAGCTGTTTCTCAGCAAGTTTCTCTGCAATAAGCATTCACACTGCATTTTCACAGGAAATACAATTTCTCTAGTTCACTTTGACTTTGTTGCAGAGTTTTTTTGTTGCTGCAACTATTTCGCTAAATCAGTCAATTTACAAAACAAATTATGATATTTTTTCAAATGTCAAGTAAACCACTAACCTCAAAATAATAAATACACTAACAAAAAGACAATTTTCCTACTTAGCTCCTATGGCACACCTTTGATCATGCGACATAAAGTTGTCACAGTTTTAAAACCATGCAAGCGAGAGATAAGTAACCCTACCAAGAGAGAAATGATCCCACCCCCCACTCTGTAAAAAACTGTCACCTAAGCTTCACCTTACAGGGGACATATAACACTCATTTCTCCAAGTTAGTGGTTAAATGTTAGACGAGGTCAGGGAGACACCGGCGACAACCACACAAATAAAATGTAAAAGTCACCTCTTGGGTTCTTGAGATCATGAGTCAAAAAAGACTCTTTACACGAGGCAAGATAGGGAGAAAGACAAAGAACAGGTCATAATAAGAAATCTAAAAGACACAATCAGCTGAGAACATGATTGAAATGAAGACAACGAAGCACTTAATGAGAGACAGGTAAATGAAAACACAACACGCTGCCATTTTCCCAAACAGACTTCAGCTGGTGTGTAATGACAAACACCACTGCAGAGACTCAACATTAAACAGCAGCCTCTTTCATTTTGGATTTGAAGTTTTTTATTTATTTCAATTAGCAGCCAAGTTTAAAACACAGACTTGGATTTGGGTTGTTTGTCTCGGAGAATGGCAGTGTTACCTACACTCCACATCCAAACATGGAGGACAACACTGGCAGCGGATGGAAGCTAGAAGAGTACCTTCTCGCTCCACTGTGTCAACAACAGAGTTGACAAAGTGGATTACTGTCACAATGGAGGCTTGTGAGGAACAGGGTGGGGGAGGGGGGGGGGTCAGAAAGATCTCGCATTAGTACAAATATCTTTATGAAAACAAACAACGTGGCTGGAGTGATGGCAACACAAATCTCACTAATGTCGTCACCAGACACACTTTTTTTTTGTCTTTTCTGCATCAACACTGAGTCTCAGTGGGGGGGGGACAAGACAATGTCAGAGGCTAACAAAGCATGTGTGTTTGTTCATAGCAGGGGATGAGAGGAGGTCTGCTTTGCTTGTGGGAGATAGCACACAACAACAACAACATAGTGGGGAGCTCGAGGGTGCCACTGACAGTACAGATGGAAGAATCTGTGAAATTCTCCAGAGATGGGAACACGTTTCTATCCCCACACAGGAAAACAAGCTGATGTGTGTTTGAGAAACTGCTCCTCTTTCAGATTTGGATTTACTTCAGTTTTTTTTTTTTTTTTTAAAGATGAAGGTACTGATGACAAAGATACTGTATATCAAAGATGACGAGTGGTAATCAAATATGAGGGCATGTGAAAACATGTGAGGCAGTAAATAAATGATCTGTGAAATGTTCTTTGATGTTTGTCTTAAACATCCATTTGTTGCTACAGTTTGAAAAAAGAAAACAGAGGAACATAAAACAGCATGCTTATGAATAAACAAAAGGTCAAAATAAGTGAAGTGATGAGTGACTTCCAGACAGAACCGAGCTGCTTCATGACAATCATCAAACTTCATCTGAAGCAGAACTCAGAACAAATTAAAGAACAAAGAATCAGATTCAAAATGTTTCTGTCAGACACAACCCCAGGAGAATTACACAGTACGGGTTATGACCGCTTCCGTCTGCACCAACAGTGACCGAGGACTTACAGGCTGGACCCCCCCACTACTTAAAACCTTGTTCTGGATCTGTGGACTGATTTGATCCATATGGGAGCTGAAGCCCCGCAGCAAAAAGAGAGAGAAAAGACATGTGACCCCACAGCTGCTGATGGGTCATCAGTGCAGAACATGCAAATCGTCATCAACAAATTACAAAAGAAAAATTACAAAATGCTTAAATGTTAAAAACCATTCAAACTAGTGCTTTCATATTAGTTCTCTGTAAAGTGACTCAAAGGATCAGGTTCAACATGGCAACGTACCGTTGTCGTCACAGGACTCTGACTGGAAGGAGCTGAGGGAGTGGACCTCTGACATGCTGCCTCTGGTGTTGTACGGCTGGCAGGTGCTTTCTTCCACTGGCTTCTTGGTCAGGCACGGGTCCAGATCCACCACTTTAGCTGGAAAAATAAAAATAGCATGGCAGGATGTCGCTTTGGAAACAAACCAGGTAAATACTGTGACCCAGAACAAATTTAAATGTTGAAAACACAAAATTATCCTGTCAGTTCTTGTTAGGAGTTGTATTTTTCAACATTTAAATCAATAAAAATGCCAATTTAGTGGAATAAAAGCAAAATTATATGCACCAAATTCCCAGTAAATCTAAAATGAACTTCACTGTGTTAAGATAAATTAGGGAAAAAAGTCGTATACAAAGCAAAATGTCAGTAATTTTACATTTAAATAAAAAAATAAATAAAAAGATTATTTAAAGTACAGAATTTGGTGCTGATTATATGTTAATGAGGCAACTTCTACAGACAACACAATGAACAAAAGATCCTGAAAATTACTGTCAATTACTGATAATTGCTACATAACTGCTTTCATGAATGTGTCACATCTAGACTGGACTATTGCAATGGTTTGTTATCTGGGTGTCCAAATACAGTACAGTATTCTTTAAAATGTCTTCAGTTGATCCAAAATGCTGCTGCCAGAGTCTTAACTGGAGTTAGTGGGAGATCATATCTCTCCAGTTTTAGCTTCTCTCCATTGGCTCCCTGTCAAATCCAGAATTGAAATTGTTGGTTATTGTAACCCCAGATTCTATGAGTGTAAGCTCCGCCCTTTAAAGCTGTCGCTATTGGGTTTTTGGCACAAAGCGCGGGTAAACCCAATAGCGACAGCTTCAAAGGCCGGAGCTTACACAAAATAGAACAAAATCTTACTTCCAAGTACAAAGTTCTCAACAACCTAGCTCTATTTTATGCTCTCACACTGCAGGTTTACTTTTGGTTTCTAGAGTTTCCAAAATCAGAATGGGAGGAAGATCTTTCAGTTCTCAGGCTCCTCTCTTGTGGAATCAACTTCCAGTTTCTGTCCATGAAGCTGACACATTGTCCAGTTTAATACTGGGATTAAGACTTTCCTTTTTGATAAATTCTATAGTTAGAGTTGACTTGGGTTTCTTGAGCTGTCCCTAAGTTAAGCTGCTATAGGTTTAGACTGCTGGAGGACAAACTGACCACATTTTTTCACTCTGCTACTGTTTTTACTTACTCTGCTCAACCTGTGTGAATTTTATTTCTTACATGTATTAATAATAAATGTCATGCAGGCAGATTTTTAAAATACTTTAATAATTTGTTTAATGTATGTTGAACCAAAACCTTTCATTTGTTGTAGTCTTGTTCAAATTTGCTCAAATTCTTGAAATCTTGAGTAATTTTCTATTGATATGATTAAACGTCCACTGAATAATAAGATACTTTTTTATATTTTATTATTTATTATTTTTTTTATTTATTATTATTCATTTCAGATTCGAAACAAGAAAAAGAATTACAAATCACATAGAAGAAAGAAAAGAATAAAAACCTAAAATGAAAGGTAGCAGAAGAAAAAAATCTTATCATGTCTGCCCCTTCTTATAAAAACAAATCGATTCAAATAATTAAATCAAACAATGATCATCTATTAATTTTACAACAAACTGTTAATTCATCATTAATTCACTTTTCTAGAACATTTCTTAACAAAAATTTATATCTTTTCAACAATTCAGTCTTAATCAATTTCTTAGAGGCCGACTTTACTCTTTTTACATCATTTTCCAAACTATTCCACAGACTTATTTCTTGCATTAAAGTAGACCGACCCGGTTTTGTACTGAGGTTTTACAAAAATGTCTGTACCCTTTAAATTATAACAACTTTTCCTTTTTACAAAAAGCGTTTGAATGTTCGGAGGTGCTTAACTTAACTACTAAAAAGTCAGCATTTCCCCTTTAGTTTCTACTTCAGTGCCTGGCCTGTTGCCACTTGGCAAGTTTCACCCAAACAAGGCCTCCAAGCTTCAAATAAATATTTGTTGAGAAACATTTCTATTATCGTTACTCGTGATCTTTTTCATTTTTAAAAGCAGCGTGAACGCAGAACAAGAGACAATTACCGGTAGCTTTTATCTAAGAGTTGCTCTGGCCCTTGCACTCTTAGCTTTTTTGCATGCAGGCTGACATCAGAGCAGTTCCTTTGACTTCTACATTTTTTTTAACGGTGATAAATTACGACATAGAAATAATGCTTTCTTCTGTTTATGGAAGATTGCTGCACTCGCACCTCTTACATCTCTGAGTTGTAACTTCTTCTTTCCACCTCATTATCTTCTGCTCAGATCGTTATCTCCATCTTCATATGCCATCACATCAGTTTCAAACTTGCAGACTTCTTCCGCCACGTTTGCACTCTTGTCATCCTCCTCCTCACCCATCTGTCTCTGCGTGACACCTCTCTTCCTCCTTCTTCCTTCTTCTAGCAGAATGCTTTATTGTGTAAAAACAAACGCACAAAGCAGAAACATTAAATCAGAATGGCCTCAAAATGAGACCTGAAGTTGTTTAGACTAAGAGGAAATTATTTAGCTGCTGGCTGACAGACGTGCTGTAAAACCTTGGCGATCATTAAAAGCAGGCGTAATGTATTGATAAGATTGAAAGAAAATTACAGTTTTCCAGAAGAATGTCCTATTTTGTCATGGAAAAACAGCTGTGCTGACTTTATTAATGTCATATCACAAATGTATTGTACATTTGAGAGTTAGATCATCTTGTGGTCGGTCATGGCTAATTCTGTATTAATTAAGGGAAAAAAGAGCTGACATGTCAGTGTTACTAAAAATTGTATGTGTAAAAGAAAACCCAGCTACAGCTGTTAGAATACTTATTCTTAAAACTTTTACACTGGTTCATTACGCACACCGAATACCTGCTGAAAGGTTTTTCTACCTTTCATTGTGCAAATGTATGGCGAACAGGAAAAAGCCAATGTGGAGAGCTTCCTGTATAAGCCCATCTACGAGCCCAGCTCCTGCACTTTTGGGCACAATTGGGGGGGGGGGGGGGTGTTTGTTGGTGTGTAAGTGTGCGTATGCTTGCCATTCAGCATTCCATCCCCTTGCCTTCCTTCCCTAAGGTTGAATTTACTGATGCATGGCATCGTGGGAAAGGAGTCCCACCTCTGGACTCCACCTTCTCACTCACCCCACACATAAAGCAGCAGAGACAGGAACAGATGTAGTGGCTGTTACGGGCCAGATGTGATGTGTTGGCACTGTAAGGTGATGTTGCTAGTGGTATGCTTTGTATTTAGTGCCAACAACATGAGTAGTTAGGCAAAGACAAAAGATTGGAGCTATAAAAGGAGCTGCTTTAATTTATACGTTGGAGATTTGGCAGCTGCAGAAGCTTGGTAGTCAGCATGGTCTTATAATCTGGATTCTGCAGGTTCAAGCCTTAATTGTCTCAGGAAGGGCATCTGACATAAAGCAATTGTCAACTCTTTCATACGGGATTGCCTACTGAGGCAACCCCCTAAAGGATGGAGCAGCCAAAAGAAAAACATTGGATTTGTTTTGTTTTTTCCTATCCCAATTCCTAGTTTTATTTTTCCTCCTACTTTTTGATTCCCATTTTGAAACCACAAGGGTTAGTGGTTAAACGTTCCACTACAAAGAAGTACACCCTTTCAAAACTGATATGCCTTCACTATTACCGCTGGTCAACCTTACTAAAAGTAGCTCCTTATGCAATATGTGCGGGTAAATATGTGATGTCAGCAAGTACTGTGATGTCTGGCAAACAGAAATTAAATACAATAAACACTGTGTGCCAATAAACAGTAAAAAAAAAAAAAAGCTCAAATATGCCTTGCATATAGGGACCAGTCTGCCGAGTATGGAAAAAAAATATATGGACAGAGTTATGAGGAAGGCAAACAAAATGACAGTACATATTGCCTAAGATCCTCATTTAAGTTGCTTCCTTCAGGGAGAAGGTGCTGCCTTCCTTTATTCTCAAGAAACAGGACAACATTTTCTTTCATGCCACAAGCGATTAAATCACTAAGCAATAAAAAGGTAAATGGAGCTTACTTATATAGTGCTTTCTAGCCCCCTATGAGGGGCCCCAAAGCGCTTCACAGTACCAGCCATCCACACATTCATACACCGGTGGCGGTAGTTTGCCATGCAAGGCGCCAGCCAGTCCCACCGGGAGCAACTCGGGGTTAAGTGTCTTGCCCAGGGACACAACGACACAT
>JARVGV010000474.1:22345768-22356001 GCA_031762435.1 Hypsolebias longignatus
CCGCGATCGAAAACGTCTTTTTAAACACGTTTTTTCAATGTAAAACAACTTCGAACGGCCGTATTGATGATTCTAAACGTATTTCCAAGCAGTTAGTTAACAAAAAAAAACCAAAAAAATGAAAAAATATAAAACGCTGCATAAAAAAGGCAACGAACGGCGCGATGACGTCACTGGGGGGTCGGTCGTAAATGCGGAAATACGTAAACAAAGACGGTCGAAAACCGGGGACTACCTGTATAGAAGAGCATTTTGCTAATTGCTTAAAAAAAACTGGCCTGGACTGGACAAGTCTTTCAGGCTCCTGTTTCCACTGCATGGCCACGTTCCTCTTTCATGCCCATTGGCATCTAAGCATTTCTAATGTGGGGGGACACACTGGTGGTGGGGGGGTAGGGAGGAAGTTTGGGGGTTCTCCACCAGACATTTTTGAATAAAGCAGATGCCATTTCCTGCATTCTGGTGTATTTTAACAGGTTGTTGAACATATATTTTACCTACATATGTAAACACTTGATTCAATAACGGGCAGCACGGTGGTGCTGCATGGTGGTTTTACTGTTTTCTGATTTAGTCACAGACTCATAACAGAAAATGAGCGGGCACCATGCAGTCTTCATAACACAAAATTACGCTGTGCCAAGCAAGTGACAAAAAAAAAAATAAAAATAAAAAATAAAAATAACAAACATTTTCTAAGGCAGTTTTGTCAACCTGCATGTATTTATTAAAACTAAATAATTCACAGGTCCCTTCCTACCTTGGTGCCACCACAATTTCTACGCTTCATAATTTTCATGTATTGCCCTTTCCTTCAATGCCCTCTTGGAATAACATCCATCTCCTTCTCCCATCATTTTCCTTCCCACTATTCCTTCCCCATCACTGATTTGTTGGATTTGGAAGATTCACATAAATGATATATTTTGAAATTGTTGAATTTTGCCGAAAATCAACTGGTTGGTAGGTATGAAAGCTAAACCTGGGGTCGACATAAAATTTTCTGTTTGTCCAAGACAGCCCACTTTTGTCTCAGACAACCAGATCTCGCCTCAAGGTTGTCTGCTGGACAACAAAGTGAAACCGACATGGAAGTTCTCTGTTGCCGCAAAGGATTTCTGTCATTTTGAATGCCTGTAAAAAGAAAGAGGGAAAAAAATGTGTTTTGTTGCTGTCGTTTTAAAGCCATCCAATCTAGTAATGATAAAGGGATTAAACTGACGCTGCTTTCAACAAATGAAAAGAACCAGAGCCACAGTTTTACCCAATCAGAGCAGATCAGGGCGGGTTGTCTGGTACACGGCAAATGTGTGCAGTGATCCCAACTTAAGACAGGGAGACAGACTCCAGGTGAAAGTACAATCAGTGTTTCCTGTACTATTTTCCAAGGAGGACAACCCACTACTCAACCAAAGGTGATGACATGTAATAAACTATTAAGCATATGTGTTCGCAAATGACCAATTCACTGCAGCCGAGGACCATATGAGAACTGAAACACCATTACCCCCCACCCCCCACACTGCTCCTTTGACTTCCCCAGGACTTTTGTATCTATAATCTAACTTCATTAGTTTATGCATTCAGATTGTCATCATCATTGTACAGACATGTGCAACTTGTGGGCATGATCAAACTTTGTGTCTGAGAGAGAGAGCACGATCAGCCTGTGTGTCTCTCACTGTGAGAGGAGACAATGTCTGCTTCTTTAGTTTTTACAATTAAATAATATTAACGCTAAGACTAATAATGATGTCCCAGATTATAGCAAAAATGTGTCTCCTTTTCTCACAGTGAGGGAGCCAGTTTCAGGTGTTTGTATTTTATCATAAATATCTGCTAAATTTAATACTACATGTTGTTTTAGCAAAGACAAGGCATTTTGCCTGTTTGAATGTGCTAAACTTGATTATATTAGAACCATACTGGGAGGTAAGTGTATGCAATTTAATAAATGATAATTTACTACATGAGTTGAATTCCTGTAAATATAAACCATTTGAATGAAAAAAATCATTTTAGGGGGAAAATCTGTCAGTCTGGCAAATAAAAATACAGTATAATAATTATTTATTTATTTTACTTACCGTAGTTGCAAAGAACTTCCTGTGCTGTATCTAAAAAAGTTAAGTCTGGTCCTCTGGACATTCAAAAAACAAAACAAAACAAAAAAAATTGTAGAACCGTTTCGTCTTTCATCTGAAAGACTATTTTCTACTTAAGAAAGATGAAACGTTTCTACAAATTTTTTTGTTTTGTTTTTTGAATGTCCAGAGGACCAGACTTAACTTTTTTAGATTTTTCTACCTAGATTATTGAGCATGCATCAGGATATTTCCTGTGCTATATCTTAAAATATATCTGACAACTCTTCAGTTGAAAACACTGAAATGACCTGAAAGTAAAGTACAGAAAAGTACCGGTATTTCAAAACTCCTCTTGAATGTCATTGTTCTTGATGATGCAGATTAAAGTCTTTTAATAACTTTAGTGCTTCTTTAAAGAACACTATACTGTACACTTGTCATACTCAGTATACTCCTCTTTATGTTAAAAACTTCACTGAACCTAAAATATGCTGCGAGTGCCTCTCTCACAACGTCTGATGACAAGGAAAAAGATGAAGAGAATGAGGAAGTTCCACTCGAGCAGCTCCTGAAAGAGTCTGCCACTCAGTAGCTTGGACATTCAAAGCTGTCCACAAGATGGCTGAGAACATTTGTATATAGTAAACATTGTATATTGTACATATGCTGTACTTACTTTGTATTAAAATATGTTTTTCTTGAGATTTTTTTGCGTACTTTATTGTAAAGGTTGCAGACAACCACAAATCTTGGCAGACAACCAGACTCTGTCAGGTTCTGTCTGGAAAATTTCCTTATGTCTACCCCGTAAACTTTCCATGCAGCACAGATGCCAGTAAAGTTCATGCAGCTTTGCTACTCATATTTGCACGTGTTTTTCGTGTGCAGCTAGCAGTGAGAAACTGCTATTGTCCATCATGTCCTTTGATATCTTTGTATTCTATTATCTACCTTGTCAAATGCCCTTTCTGAGAGACATAAAGCAAAGGCTAACCTGACATATTAAGTGGTTGTAATGATATAAAGTTCAGACGTAATACAGATTTGAAAAGAAAGCCTCAATACTTGATATTATTTATGATTTTGCATTGAGAAAACTAGTCAATCATCATTTCACAAGCAGCACAAGGGCACAAATAAAAATTTAAACTATTTTTGTTAGAAGAAAGTTCTTAAGTATGTGTACTTTTATGCAGCATCAAAACCATTAAAGTGCATAGCATGAAGCATAGTCACCCTAAAATACTCTAAACTCAAGCCAGACAAAGCAACAACAGAAAAGCCTATTATTTTGTCAAATAACTTAAACAAGAAGTTCCCAACCCTGGTCCTTGAGGAACACCATCCTGCATGCTTTAGTTTTTTTCTCTGCTCCAACACACCTGTTTCAGTGGTTTAATTACTTCCTTAAGTTCAGCAGAAGCCTGTTGATCCAAATCAGGTGTGTTGGAGCAGAGGAACAACTAAAATATGCAGGATGGTGTTCCTCAGGAACCACAGTTGGGAACGACTGAATGTTTATTAGACCTACTTGAACTAATCCTGAAACAGAATGATTACATAATTTTTACAAATTTTAACATTTTTACCTACATTTTGCAATTCTTTTGTAAAATGTTTTGTAAAAAAAAAAAAAAAACTTAATAGAATACAAAATAAATTATACTGGTCTCTTTGTCACTGATTTTTATTTTTTTATTTTTTCACAAATGATGGGTTGAGTCAAACTATAATAAAACTATACATAAATAAAATAGCTTACTTTTCTAAATACTCTCACACACCACTCCAGTCAGATTAAATTCTGACCATCCAAGCCTCCAGTAGTTCTAGGAACAAATTAAATCTACACCATCTTCAAAACACAATTCAATAGAAAGAAGCATACAGTGATTACCGGTAGTTTGACATTTACTGTACATAGCCCAGCATTCATCTGTATGAAATATTATATTACAAATCAGATACTCAACTACTGTCACAAAAAACAATCACAAACACAACACAGATGACAAGCAGCTCTGAGCATGCAGCCTTCATAAAGACTTGTATACTTTTGCTAAAATTATTCCCCCCCAAAAAGTACAGTATTTTCCAAAAGGCTTACTGTCACTTCTTGTCAAAATACAGTATTGAATTATTTGCATGTCATATTCTAAAAACAACTAAACTGAAGGTATAAAACACTATTACTTACTATTAATAGAATAAGCAGCAACTGGTAATTTAATTTACAGCTTACTTGTGCAGATATGAGTTCTTAAGTTTACAAGTCAAAACTGCGCACATAAAGCTTTACTACATGTGGCGTATGGAACTTTAAAACATTAATCTGGTAATAAAGTTCAAAAGTAAGTGGAAATTGGTGCGCTTTCTACATCTCATGTGATTGCAGAATTCCAGACCGCTTATTCTGACCTTATTTAGGACATCTATTAAAACTGCTTAAGAACGCTGAGCTTGTATTAACATGTTTTCTGCACCAAGACAAATCCACAAAGAAATTCTTGTGATCAACAGTATAAAAATTATGTTCTTCTTAGTTCTGCTTTTAATCATCAAAAAAGATTTAAACATTTTCTAGATCAAAAACGTTTTAAAAAATGTGTGTGAGGGGGCGGTTGGAGGAAAAAAAGGGTTAAATTCATTCCTAACTTTTTCCAGTGCCATAGACTAATAAGGAATGTCCACAAAAGTCTGACAGCAAGCTCATCTGTTCTTGCCCTCAAATAAACCCAAAAAAAGACTGAATGAGGAACTTGTCTCTTAGAAAACTCTTGTACTTTTAATATTCCACACAGCTACCCTTACCACTTTTATGATGCAAGTTGTTCAATAAAACACATGCCTATTTCAAAAAGTAACACAAATTATACATAAACTCATAAAACGAACAGACTTACCAGTTTCTTCATCAATGGAAAATATTCCCAGGCCAGATCCATCTCTTATGGAGTATCGAATTTCTCCATCTCGCCCTTGGTCCTCGTCTTCAGCTGACACAGTCATCACAGAAGTCCCAACAGGGGCATCTTCTTTAATAAATCCCTTTTCCACGAACGATCGGAACAAAGGCCTGTGGACATTCTCGTTCACATCCACCACCTCCACCTCAATAAAGCAGGTTGATGACAAAGAAATGGGCTTCCCTTTGTCTTTAGCTTTTGCTGTCAGATTGTATGCTTGTTTTGTCTCGTAGTCAAGGTTCTGAATGATCCGTAGAGCACCGCTGAGTTTATCTACTTCAAAAGTCCCATCTCCATTGTCAATAAGGCTGTACCGTACTTGACTGGAAGGTCCAATATCTGGGTCATGAGCCTCCAGCCACATAATGACAGTACCAACAGGAAGATCCTCCCTGACTTTCAAGCGGTAATTAGGGGGAACAAATTTTGGAGGATTATTGTTCACATCTTCCAATGTGATTTTAAGAGGCACCGTGGACACCAACTGAGGCTCGCTCACTGCTTGATCGCGTGCTGCAATCTTCAAAATATAATACGGATAGCGCTCGCGATCCAAAGGTTTTGTCACAGTCACAACACCAGTTGCCTCATTGATCGTAAACTGATCTGTGCCTCCTAAAATTGAGTATTTAACAATTCCATTATCACCTTTATCCTTGTCTGTTGAAACCACCTGGATAATTTCTGTCCCAACTGGTGTGTTCTCACTTATTTCAACCGAGTACGAATCTTGCTGAAATTGAGGGCTGTTATCGTTTGTATCTAAGATTTTCACATCCAAGAGACGTGAAGAGGATTTCTGTGGTATGCCAAGATCATAAACTGTAATGTTGAGGGTGTAGTGGTCAGTTGTTTCACGGTCAAGTGGGGAGTAAACCAAAAGCCAACCAGTTTCCATATCTACAATAAAGTGGCTTTCTGTGTCACCTCCTGATATAACATACACCAATTTCCCATTGAAGCCACTATCTGGGTCTGTGGCACTTAGATGAACAATCCGGGCTCCAACAGGCAGGTCCTCTTTAACTTCGACAACACCTGGAAATGAGTCAAACTGAGGAGAGTACCGATTGACTGAGTAAATGTCCATAAAGTTGTCTTCTGGCTCAGTGTGCACATGGATTTTGCTGCCCTGAAGTAGCTTTTCAGCCAGCATTGTGGCAACACCAGTTTCAACACATTTTACCTGGACAGGCTTGTGTGCCGTGATAACAGTTATGTTCATGTGCATTGGCTGAGTCTCGTGTTCACCATCAGTTGCAACAACTTGTAAACTGTGGAATGACATTTTAGCTGCCTCTCCTTCACTGAGCGTGCGCTTAAGTGAAAGTAAGCCAGAGTTTGGGTTCACTTCAAACAGATTTAAATCATTTCCAGATTTAATATAGTACCGCACAAGCTGTAGTTCATCAGCATCAATGGCAGATGCTGTAGTTATCTGCTCTCCAACACCATGATCTCTGGGCACAGTCACTTCACAGTTCACATTTTCAAACAAAGGCTTATTGTCATTTAAGTTATTTAAAGTTATGGTTACTGATGCCTCCACCTCTTTTCGGAAAGGGGATCCCCAGTCCGATGCTCTGACTTTGAGATGGTAAATCCTGGGCATGAGCTCATAATCTAGGTTCTCTGAAGTGCTGATGACACCAGTAAAGTAATCAATGACAAACGGCTGGGGATTCAGATTGGTAATGCTATAGGTCACATAGCCATTCTCCCCATTGTCCAGATCAGTGGCTTTTACTGTTACCACACTGGTCCCAATAGGTGCATTCTCATCCACACTGGCTTTGTAGGATGTCTGCTGAAATTCTGGTGCATTGTTATTAACATCAATAACATCAACAATAACTTTTGTAGCTGCTCTTTTGTCACTGGTGATCACCTCTAGTTCAAACTTTGAGGACATATCAGCATTGACTGGTCCTGCTGTGCTGATTAAGCCAGTATCTGGATTGATACTGAATCGAATCTTGTCAGGACTGTGTTTAAAAGTGTATTTTAGATGGGGATACTTTGGCACAGCCGTCACCATAATGACAGGCGTGTGGAGAGGGGCAAATTCACTCAGATTGACTCTGTAAATGGCCTTTTCAAATACAGGAGGGCCATTTTGGAACTGTGCTGAAGTGACGTGTACCAGTTTAGCAGATGAAAATTGAGGGGGGGTGCCTTTGTCCTTTGCCTGTAAGGTGAGGTTGTATCCAAAAGGTTGGCTGTCCCAGTCCACATCTTTGACAGCTTTTATTTTGTACTCCTTGCTCCCAGGGCTGGTTCTAACAGCCTTAAACTGCATAAGAGGGTCACCGGCCACAATGCTAAGTGATGCTATCTCTCCGTTTGGTCCCTGATCTTTGTCCTCCACTGTCACAATGGCATATGTGGGGTCGTGATCTGCATCAGAGGGTGACAAGGTTGCTGCGGTAATTACAGGTGCATGCTCATTAGCTTGTTCCACCCTGACGGTAAGTTTGGCCATGCTGCTGAACCCACTGCTGCCATACAGCTTCATCCCTCTGTCCACGGCAAGGATCTCTAATTCGTACAGCTTTGTTTCAGAGTAGTCTAGCTTGCCAGTCAGTGTCACCACACCACTGGTTGGATGGACAGCAAACATGTCTGTCCACTCCCTGAAACTGTAGTAGTACTCTCCATTTGTACCGATATCTGCATCAGTCGCCATGACCTTTGCTACACTTGTGCGTATGGCCGTGTTCTCCGGTAGAGAGATGCTGTAAGATGTTGGTGAGAAGAGAGGCCTCAGGTCATTGGTATCCAGTACCTGCACTTTAACACTGGTGCGACACTCTATATTTGTGCTTCTCTCGGTGGCTTTGACAGTGAGCATGTAGTGGTCTTTAACCTCCCGGTTCAGAATGGCAGTGCTGCCTCCTTTGGTCCTTATTCGCAAAAAACTGAAATCTCCCACTAAGTAGTCCTCTGCTTTGAATAAGTTCTCATTATCTCCAGAGATGATTTTGTACCGTATCTCCCATGTTGGGTCTGTGATGTAGATCCCCATCTTGGTGTGGCTCTCCAAGTAAGTCTTAGCAGCAGAGTTCTCATATATGGTGGCATTGTAAACAGAGTGGGTGAACTGCATGGAGGTGGCCCTCAGCGTCCTTTGGCTTCCCATGCAGCTGCAAAAAAACTGCAGGAACAGAACAAGCAGCGGCTCCCAGTGCTTCCCCATTATTGTACCGTGATCTTCACAGTGCCACCTGGAAACAAAAGCAACATTTAAACCTTAAGTGTTAACATCAACAACTGAGATTGAAAAAACAACTGCAAATATAAGCTGGATTTAGATTTGACACGTTGGTCAGCCTAACGAGTGGCTAAATAAGATTTCATGCGGAAATAAGATGAAGCAGATCAGCCAGCTGACAAGATCTGAGCCGGCACTGGTCCCATTTCTGCACCACGCCAGATGCCAGCTATGTGCACTTCGCAAGAATAAAAGCTAATGTGCCTGAATGTGACCTCGATGAGTTTAAAACACTGTGAGCACATCAGTGAGTAAATCTTTCATTTCCCCAGCTGGACAACATATGGATTATTTTTCTTTACACATTGAAAACACAGTGGCAACCCACAATCTCCCTTTACTTTCACAAAAAATATAAAGCAGTCCAACCACAGAACAGCTGTGTGATGGCTATAAAACCGCTTCATATAATAATAATAACTAAATAGATCGTTGATTTACAGCAGCATATGTGCCGAAATACACACAAAGACCAATAAAAAGCGAAGTCGTTGCTACGTCTCTGCACGAATCCGCCTCCAATAAAACCTACACTATTTACTTTTGGTGTGGCAAAATGACCCCTGGAGGGTTTAGTTATTAATGTTTTATGTATAGTTAATAAGTGACACAGCTGAGCCCTATCCACCTTAAATCTGAAACCGGTGCCTGCAGGTACGAGAATCTGCTCCTGAACGCACCACTGTAAAAAAAAAAAAGAAGAAATCCTCCTACAACTTGTAGCTTGTTTTTATGGAAACAAGACAAAATGCAGAAAAGTATATTTATTTACAGTTTATACAAAGCCTTTTTTTTTCCATCAGGCCGAAAGAGAATTATTTCGTTAAATAAGTTAGGTGCTTGGGAAGACTTTTCATTTCAAACCCCATCCCCCCATCCAAACCCGTTCAGTTTGAAACGATGGCAGCCGCTGGACAGATTTGCAGAAAAGCCTTCCCAACACGAGCTAAACACACGACAATGGAGTATTCACCCATTAGTTATCGGAAAATACATTCTATCGTTAATTTGGTCCCAAGCAAACTTCCAGAAAGAGGCGAGAGCAGCCTTTTGGTTTCTTTGAGCTCACACGAAAAAAGGCAGCCGTGTCCGCACCGAACTTTTTCTCCTAGCCGTTACAAAGATGCCGACGCTGAACTGACCGACTTGCTTCAATTAAACATGCGAGAACACAAAAGCAACATACCTCTGTTTTTTATTATTAATCACGTAGTTTGGGAGGTTTTGCGTAAAGTTTATGTAGTCCAAATCTCCGCATGGTAATACGTGGACTTCTCTCCCCCTCCGTTACTCCATCTGCCACCAGCAGGCAGGCAGGCTCTGCTTTTTTTCCGCGCTCGCTCGCTCACTGCTCCGCTTTCTCTCCCACACTGGATCTAAACTGATATCTCTCCGCGCTGCACAGGTCCGGATCTACTTACCGGGTTGGTGGCGCTGGCAGCAGGAGGCGAACCGCAGGGCTCGCTCAGGGCAACTTCACTGTGGGGTTTTCTGTATTTGCAGACCTATATTTCAACTGACCGAACTCTGTCCTGTGCAAAACCAGTTTTATTTAAGACACTTAAGTGCCTTTACCCCACCACTGATTTTTTTTTTTTCATTCAACTTTTATGTATACAGGTTAGTCTCCATCCTAAAACCACACATGAGGTACAGTGTACACACAACAATAAAAAGCCATCAAATGCATATAAATGAAAAGTAAATAAAAGTAGTTATGAAACAAAATAAAATCAAGCTATACAAACGAGGTAAAACAACAAGACCTGATTGAGAATGATCAGATTTGACGACCTGGATTATTGAGTATGAACTTTCTTGTCTTGAACCACTTGGCTGTGGCTGCCTGCCTGGGAGGAGTCGACGAGGGACAGGACGGCCTCCAGAAACCATCTTGGCTCCAGCAAAC
>JARVGV010000474.1:22447958-22463354 GCA_031762435.1 Hypsolebias longignatus
CACACACACACACACACACACACACACACACACACACACACACACACACACACACACACACACACACACACTAAAACGATTGTGCTGGAATACAAAACTGTGTTGCTGGGTTTTAAAGTAGTTTATCTGACTTATTTTACACCTTAACTACACAGTTATGTGGGCTTACACATGCCCACATACTCACTGACCTTTAAGGGTTCTCATTAAAAAGCTCCATCAACCCATATGCATGTCGCTGGGGAATTGGAGATCTGAGACCTCCAACCTTATCCCTCTGAGTGGGGTGCACACCTTGGCAATCAGCCCCCCACCTTTATCACATCTATGAAACCTGACCATCAGTGAGTGGTGGTTATACAACACATACGGTTACACTAAATGAAACAACATGCCTTGATGTGACTTCAATCATAATACAGGTAGTCCTCAAGTTACGACGGTCTCTAGGTATGCCGTTCTGAGGTTACAACGCATCTTCTTATTTCGAGTTACGTGGTTTTATTCGGTTTTACGTGGTTTTACGTTGGTTTTACGTCGTAAAACTGCGGCACAGTGGCGGAAGAATACAGTATTTATTTCATTATTAAACGTACTGTACAATATTTTATGTGCTTTTTGATAATTATATTGGGTACTGCGTTAGGATAGGCTAAGTGCTTGGTAAAATAGGTACCGTGCATGTATATGGTACGGTAATTACGTACGTTCCGACTTACATCAAAAATCGGTTTATGACGCCGCGTAGGAACGGATCTATGTCGTAAGTCGAGGACTACCTGTATACCCAAACTTATCTGCTGCTTATGGGCAACATAATGTAGGTTTTGGTCTGATAAGTAATTTCTTTCTAACTGTCTGTAAAGATTCACACACCACCTCTCACAGCTGGAGACCACCCTGACACAAAATGGCTCTAGCTCATATTCCTGGTTTAATCTGAGCCAGATCCTGCCACAACAGAATCCTGGAACGCTCTTATTTTGACAGCGTGCTTCCGGTAACTGTTTGCTAGGATCCGGCTTGGATTTGGTAACAATAACATTTGTTTGATTTGGTAACATAATAAAGTTTTGAACAAATATGACAGAAGCGGATTGTTTATAAATGTAGGAAAATGTAGATGTTTACAACATTTTAAATACACCAAAATGCAGGAAATCGTATCAACGTTTTAAAAAAGTATAAAATATTTTTTTTTTTAAATGAAGAAGAATAAAAAGGCCATATGCTGTCTGCATTATGGCATCGATCAGTTTACAAATTAAGCCCTGCTTATACCTAATGCATCAATCCATCCATTATCTTCTGCATATTCCGAAGTAGGGTAGTGGGGGCAGCAGCTTGAGCAGGGAGGCCCAGACATCTTCTTCCACAGCCACCTCTTCCAGCTCTTCTGGGAAGACCCCAAGGTATTAACAGGCCAACCGAGAAATGAAGTCTTCCCACCATGTCCTGGGTCTTCCCCGGGGTCCCCTCCAAGTCGGACATGCCTGAAGCACCTCCCTAGGGAGGTGTCCAGGAAGATGTCTGTTTACAAATGCCCCAACCACCTCAACTGGCTCTTTTCGATTTGGAAGAGCAGCGATTCTACTCCAAGTCTCTCCCGGATAACTGAACTTCTCACCGTATCTCTAAGGGAGAGTCCAGCTACCCTGCAGAGGAAACTTATTTCAACCACCTGTATACATGATCTCATTCTTTTGGTCTGTTCTCTCTTATGTGTAATGGAAGTTGAACAATTGATGGAGCTCCTTCACCACCAGTTGTGGACGAGTGAAGTTCACAGAAGAAGCATGACAAAACTAATCGGTGGACTTTACTTTATTTCACTTTTTTCATAGCCATCTGCTCACAACAGACTCATGTTTAGGCTAATGCACCATCAGCAAGTGGACAATTTCAATAATCATATATTTCACATTATTAGTTTTTTTTAGTATGTATCTTAGATCCTTGTATACTGTTTCTTTTTATGCTTTATAGTTTTGCTTTTCTTAGGTGTAACTGGGACCTTGAGTTTACAATTTCATTCCATCTCATGTACCATGTGAATGACAATAAAAACCTTGAATCTTACTGTAATAAGTTGAGACTCCGTTGAGTCAGATGCTTTTTGAACAAAAGCTGCAGTGACAAAGGAATACATTTGAGTTTGTAACTTCAGCGTTCCTGCACAATAGATTAAGGCAATGCTAAATAATCAAACGATTAGGTGTCTGCTGGAAAATTTAACTTTCCCTGCCATGGTTAAATAAACACATTGAGTCACTTTGTCTTCATTCATGTTCCCTCTCTACCTTGCGGCTTTACTCAGGCTCATTTGCATAAGAAATACTCAGTGAATGCAGTGCCAGTATTTTCTGTTTTTGTGCGCATTTGTGTGGAGTTTGTTTTCATTTACATCCATGAGCCCTCCCCACTCTTCCCATTTCGTATTGATCCGTTAATTGTGGCGCTTAGGTGTAAACATGAATCAATGCTATGGCGGTGCAACAAACAAGGCACACAAGCTTTAAATAAATTGTACATGCACATAAATGATGAACGTCCATGTTAGAAAAAAAGATATCAAACTGAAAAAACTAAAGTAAAAAAAATACAAATATACCATATTTAGATTTAGCTGTGTGGTGAGGTGCATGGGATTTTGTTAAGATGCCTTAAAGGGATTATTATTTTTATTTTTTATGTTTTAATCTAGGGATAACAAACAATGAACTAAACTAAAGTTTGGTAGATACAGTATATTGCGGCAAATCTAAAAAAAAAAATAAAATAAAAAAAGAGTTGTGATGTAGGAATTGTAAAGAAAAACATAATGCAATGATTTGCCAATCTTATGAAACCATTGCAATGATCTCAGGGAACCCAGATAAGTAAGAGACAAGACTTTAAGATACATGTTTAACAGTGTTTATTATATACTGTACAGTGGTGAATAATATTTACAGGCGATTTCCTGGAACCCGTGAGGAGAAAGGACAATGTCAGGTGGGTCTGGAATCAGGCAATGAATCTTGACATTAATTTGTTTGTTTGTCTCCTTATAGGTCTGGACGTCAAGATGTTGCATTGAGGGAATCCAGAAAGGGTTCCAGAGATGGAGGACCAGGCAGGGCAGGCAAGTGATTGGAGGACAAGGTGTGAGGAACAAGTAACATAATCACGACTGGACAGGACCCAAGGAGGCAGGATGACTGAAGCCACAAAGAACAAGGTAAGTAATTGTATTTGTTTCACAAAACTGACCAGATGTATAACTATCATAGCAGAATATAATGCTCCAGCAGAGAGTAGCACTCAACTGTAGTCTGAAGGCTCCAGTATACTTGTGTGTCCTGTCAGCCATGCGGAAACAGTGTGAACTGTCTGCAGAGGGTTGAGACTTCATACACAAACGTGCACCCTGAGTGACTGCATACCAGCTCTGCAGACAATGGAGATTGCCGACTGGTCATTTGCTGACACGCCTACTGTACCGATTGACAGATCGCAAAAAAATAAATAAATAAAAAGAGCCGGCAGCCCCAGCCACAGTGGTGTTCTGTGTTTATATGTTGTTAATAAAAATGTCTAAAAAAAAAACAACATAAAAAAACAGGGAGTGCTGGCCCTGCAGCCCACACATCAGACTAGCCCACCAGGAAATCTCCAGAACCTCACGCAGCCATGCTGGATCTGATTTTATTTATCTAGGGACAAATCCCTCCATTTCTCACAATTTCAGTCATGGCGTCAATGGAAGAGGAGAAGAGATGGCTTGCCTCTTGGAAAAAAAAAAAAAAAAAGAAAAGGCCATATAAGGGACAAAGAAGGGAAATTTAATACATTGGTGTCGCATACAAACCAATCCATCACCGGGCAGTTTATGGTGTGACACAGAGTACACATACGCAGTTGTGAAAACTGAGCTTTGCATGGACATTCCCTGTGGGCGTCCGCTTCGACTCTAATCCAGTATGCGCGGATCTCCGCGGACTGACATACGCGCAAGTATACTGGAGGCTTTACACCCACGTTGTATTTAAATTGTAACAATACAAACATCAGATGTTTACCCTAAGAAAGTTCTGAAAATTATTATCCAAAAAGTTAGTATGGGGTAATAAAATGTTGTACAGGTAAATAGTATGAAAAATAAAATGCTAGAAGCGCATTTTGAAATAATTGGGGTAACTGGCAACTGGTCAGTAAAAGGGTTGGCTGTAAAATGATTTTAGGGAAGTTGAAGCTCTCAGACAAAAAGATTGATATAAATTCATAGCTCCACAAAAACTGTGTGAATAAAATGGAACCACTTCAGAACAATGTTCTTAAACACACTCTCTCACACACATACACACACACATAAAAAAATATCTGTAGCAACTAGCTCTCTCATAAACAGTTCATGATACCATCAACAATGTAAGGACCTCTAGAAATGCCTGTGCTCAAAAGACAAAACTGAAAGTCAACATTGGATTCCAGTGATTTTGGGTTTTTTGCTGCATTAAATAAAAGTTTGATTCTGTTATGAACAATGATCTGTGGTCTCAATAATACTTCTGCTAATCATTGTCTATAAACACAGTTTGCTGTGCCGTCCACAAAGGTTAAAGTATGTTTAAAGTTAAAGCTCAATCATGCGCTGAAAAACCCATATGAGAACACTATCCATAAACACAGCCATTTTCTCTGGGAGAAATCTCATTTAAAATTGATTGAGGCAAAATGGAAAATTGTTATGTGCTTTATTAAATCATACATTAAATTAATCTAAATAAACTATCAATGTCACTTTATCTAAACTACAATTATCTAAACTACAGAGAATCATGGACCAAATGATCAATGTAGATATCAAAACTGTCTCTCTGATGGTATGGAGGTGCATTATTTCCTTTGGCATGGGCATCTTACAATGAAAGGGCATCAGATGTGTGAGATGAATGCATTATCATGAACTTAAATTTTATTTTATCATACTTTTTCAAGTTAGAATATTGTTATGTATGCAGTCCACACACTGACAGTTAATCATGTGTACAAATACTGAGAACTAAAATTAGATGACTCAAAAGGAAATGCTTATATACATTACACATGTGTTTTTGTTATGCATTTTTTTTATTAAAAGGGAGCCAACCTCTTGCCTACATTTACAAATCAACTTGCTGTGATCATGTGCAGTAGATTGAGAAATGTCCCACCTTTCACCCACATGCACTTTTGTGTTTATTAAACAGCTTCATTTTGTCAGAGCATCCTTTTCTGCAGCAAAGCAGCTGGATACCAAAGTGTTTCATATAAAAATGATCAAGTGACAAAAAAATTGTAATTTTTCTATCATAATGCCACAATTCTAAAAAAAAAATATGTCAATTAACAAACAACAGGGTTTAAGCCTATTTTGTTTTCCTGACAAAAGCCTCTCACCATGTGGGTTAAAGCACCTGTACAGCTTAAAAGGAACTCATGGAGGAATTTTTCAGTTCATGCTAATTCATGTATTTCCCACAGCTGTAGAACAATCTTTTTTTTTTTTTTTTCATTTTTGTATTCCTGATGTCTAGTATGACTCTTCATATTTCATAAGTCACTGAATAGATTCAGTGAAACAACATAATTATTGAAAAACCTTTCCAAATCAACATCAAAATTAATGCTCAATAATCCAGGTAAAAATCCAACAATGATCAGTCAGGTCATCTGGATGTTTTTTTTTTATTTATTTATTTTGTTTATGTTTTTTATTTATTATTATTATTATTATTATTATTATTATTATTATTATTATTATTATTATTATTATTATTGTTATTGTTGTTGTTGTTGTTGTTGTTGTTGTTGTTGTTGTTGTTATTATTATTATTATTATTATTATTATTATTATTATTATTATTATTATTGTTATTATTATTATTATTATTACATATTTTTTAAACATTTTTTTTCTTTTCAAGGAGTGATGTTCAAAAATGAACTTGAGCCACCTATTTTGTTCAGGATCAATTTGACCCACTGATTTAAAATCAAGGCAAATTAGTCATAAGGATTTGTATTGAAATTAAACTATTCAATCACTGTTTTTAAACCATAAATGAACAAAATACAGTAGCTAGAAAACAAAAATTTGCAATTGAACACAGTGCGTGTGTGTTTGTCTCCGGAGTCCATAAATGACGTGTCATCCTGTTGTGATGGTAAACACTGTGCAGTGTTTTAAACCAGAAATGCACAAACATGAACAGGTGGAAATGAATAAGATACATATTATTTTTTGATCTACAGAGCACATGAGGGACATGTCATTACAGTGTGCTTAGTGGGAATGAATATAGTACATTTCACACAGGTCATGCCCGTCTTGACATCATCAGATAGCTTGCAAACCTGACACCTCTTCCTTAATCCCTCAGCAGCAACCTAGAAAGATGAAGATGATGATTACTATTTTTTTCACTGATCCTAAGGTGCATGCAACATGTTTTCACACAGACACACACACACACTTACTGTACTTTGTGCATTGGTGTACTGGGTGTAGTCCTCTCCTGGATCTCCTTTACTGTGTCTGCAGTTGCTGGAGTCCTTGGCATATGCTGTCTTTGTTATATACAGTATGTCAAACCGCAAGTGCATTCCCCAACCCCAGGAAGACGTACTTCTTGTACAGCTTTGACATATTTCACTCTGGAAAGATTTTCGTCCAAATGACAAATGTGTTATAAGCTTATACATCAATAATGTTGTAAAAGATGACCAGTTGTAGTGACTCGGGGAACACAGGGTGCTACGAGACCCAGAAATGAGACAAGACTCAGGAATGCAAATGAACAGTGTTTATTATTTACAGTGCTATAATGTTACAGGTGATATTCTGGAGCCCTGACGAGGAAAGGTAGGGTCAGGTAAGTCTGGCTGGAGGAGTAGAGTGGTGATATTAATCCAGTTGGTTTCTTTCTTACAGATTCGTTGGTGGAGAGGTGGCACAGAGCCAGATCCAAACTGGGCTCCATGATGAAAGACCAGGCAGACGAGTGGCAGGAGGGCAAGGTGCAAGGAGACAAGGCAGGACCAAAGGAGAACCAGGACAAGACAGGATCCAAGGAGGCAGGGTAACTGTAGACACAGAAACAAGGTAAGTATCTCTTGTGTAACACACAATCACTGGCCAGAGGCATAGAATACCATGGCTACAGGTAATGCTCCTGTGACAAGTACAGTCCGCCTGCAGCTTTATGTAGAGCAGGACCTCATCAGGTGGATGGCCGGCAGCTGGTGGTGATTAGCGGCCATCTTGGAGAGGGAATCTGCAGCAGGTGGTACTGCAGCCAGCACACAGTCATTCACCTGGTGTTGTAGGACATGGTAACCTTGTCCAAGTTACCCACCCCCACTTTTGTGGCATTGTAGTCAAGGACCATCCTTGGTTTGAGGTACTATTGTGTGCTGGTTTCAGCATATTTTTGCAAAGTGCTCATGAGTAAAACACGTTTACCCTTTGTAGGGCAATAAGACACCAGGGTTCTGTTGTCTGTGAAAGCAAACATGGAAAACTGAGGGACCCTGTTCGTTGCTACCAGCAGCTCAGCAGGAATCCAGCTCTGCTCTGTCAGACTGTTCTAACCATCGTGAGCTTTCTCTTTAGAAGTCCCTGACCCAAGTTGTAGCTTGTGAAGAAGTTGTCACAGGTTACGTTGTGCCCCCTGAGACCATTTGCCATATCAAGCACAACCTTCAAACCCTGATTCTTCTCTGGGGCTCCTCCAGTTGGCTTTCCAAACCTGCACGTCCATTGCATGGGTGGTGTTTTCCTCACATGCAGCCCAGTTTTTTATGCCATATTTGCTGGTTTGGAAGGCACATGTTGCCTATAGGAGCAGCGACCTCTGAAAGCAACTAGCCTTACATCCACTGTGACATAGAACCTGAGTTACATACCAGCAGAAGTTGCTCAACCCACTGTCCCACACTGTCCTGCCAGTTTGTCTGTTTCCCATCTGACAGCCCTTGTCTCTCAGTTATGAAATCAGATTAGTCTGGAGAAAACGTGAAGTCTCCAGAGACATTGTGGAGCAAAATATATTGCCCTACTTGTCTCTGCATCCCATAGGCTGGCTGTTGATTCATCCTTTGACTAACAGACCCCAGCCAGAATGAGGACCCCCCAAATATGCATGTAAATGCATTTGATCTAAATCCTTTCACTTCTCCCGCAAAACAAGCTTTTCTTCTAGATTAGTCAATTCAAGAATAATTTTCTGTACTGAATGATGAGTAGCTCAAAGATGACTTGATGTCTGTGACACGAGTTACTTCCATCTTAGGCCCTGGCACTGTCTTTATTATATTTTCTGCACACAGTTTTCCCTTGTGTTTACTGGGAGATGAAGACCACTGTATTCCATCATTTTTGACATGAATGTCTTGCTTAGAGAAATATGACTAACGTTTTCATCATTTGGCTCCTAATCGGAATCATCAGACTCAGAATTGACCTCAATACTGTTTTCAGCTTCAAACATATACTCCTCTATTTCACTGTCATGATCAAAGATAAGTTCCAGCACCTCCACAGCTGTCATCTTCTTGTTTCTGTTTATCATTTCCTGAAGCTCTGACAGTGACTATATCACATTCATCTGCAGTGTGTGCAGTAGTCCCTCGTTTATTGCGGGGGTTACGTTCCAGGACAGCAGCGGCTCAGTTCCAATCTGACTCTGTTTCGTTTCTGCAGACCTACCCTGCAGTGCAGTGACAAAGCCCACAATTAATGTTCTAAAATCTTAAACCTATTAATTTTAACAACATACGTGTAGCTACTAAATGTTACTTACCAATATGTTCCCACTTGGAGGTCCTCGTGGGCTGGTTGAAAGATATGAAAGAAGTCCAGGTGGGCTACAGATGAAGCGCCGGACCTTCGGCGGCACACATCCTGTTCGCCAGTCCTCGTGGGCCGGCTACCAGCTTTCAAGATTCACGGATGGGTCTGGAAATCCTGTTCTGTTCCAGTTCTGGTCCGGTTTGGTGGGTTCTGTGAATTCCCTGGTCTTCATTTCTGTCATTAAAACGGGAATTATTGTTTATAGTTTTGCAGTGGTTTATTTGTTTTGAAGGTATTTTTCCTGAAAGTAAGAATTTATTTAACTTTTTTCTCCTATCTGAATCCATTAGATGCTTTTTCTTGAAGAGAATGATATCCGTTACTAAATATATGAGCATGGATGATGTAAATATGGTGGAACAAATTGCAAAAATGTCCTAAACTGAGGGAACCGATTCTTACTATTGCTGTTTTTGTTTAAAATCCTGGCACTGCACTCTGTACAACAGCATTTGGACAGAAAAGTGAAACAAGAGCACCTGAGTAAAGATAATCTATGCAGGAAGAACATACAAACTATACAGGAAAGCCTCAGATTTGATTCCGTTGTCTGCTAACCACTGTGTCAAGTATAATCAGTATAATCCAGGTGGAGGGCGGGGATGACTTGCTGTGTAACTCATGCAATGGAAATTAGGCTGTAAAAGTGCTAACATAAAGTTCAACTTTGCTAGAAAATATTTTCCTCTTTAGTCTGCTGAACAATTGCTTCCATTGCGGAGGTTATTACTACAATAAAACCAGTCTAAAGTCTTGAAGAGGACATTAAAAAGAATGATAACAGGAGCTTAATTAAATTCACAACTGTCTATTTAAAAGTATTTTAGCCTTTGGAAAAAAGTACGATTTCCAGAGAGAAGTTGGTCCAAATAAAAAAGTGAGTGACAGACGAAGGATTTGAAAGAATCTCAGTTATCTATTAAGGTGGGTATAAATTAGATAATCCTAACACACATGCGATTGCTTTAAAAATGTCTCTGGTGTATTTTAGAAGCAACATTTCATGTGTTGCTTTGTTATTCAAATAAATTTAAATTCAGATACAAAAGAGAGTGAATAGTTTTTTCCACAATTATGTTATCTCTGGCGCACAGCCCACATCTTTGAATATGGATACAAAAAGAACTGAATCAGTGGCTTATTTTCTATTTTAAAGCTGATTGGTTCTGGTGGATTTGTCATTGATTGTAAGGTCCATAAGTTCTGAAAAGAAGACATTTATTTATTTTTTTCCTTTTTGAACAATAGTTGCACCTGCAACTGTATTGTCAGTCCAGATTATTGAACACAGCAAATGCAAAAGAGGCAGCCATGGTGTTTATTATTGTCCATTGGCTATACAGATAATTGCTTGTTAGATATGTGTCGTCAACAGGGCTCAATTAAACCATTCTAACTGTGCGACCTCTGAACACATGCCCAAACATTTATCACAGCTTTTGGTTTGTTGGACATTAGTGCTGTCTGTTTTTGCATATTTGTCACTTTGGCATCAATGATTGCCTGCAGTCACTAGTCTGAAAGCCATTTTGGCCCTTTGTGCACTGATTGAGAGGGAAATGTCTCCAAATCATAACCTTTCCAATTCAAGGATTTTTTTTTTTTGTAGCGATAACAGAAAAAAAATTGTACATCAAAGTCCAATGAAGTATTCAACCCCCTTGAACTTCTTCACATTTTGTCATGTAACCACAAACTTCAAAGGTTGTTTTAACTGTGAATGTATTAAAATAGACCAGCACAAATGTATTCGTAGCTGTGAAGTGGAAGGGAAACGATAGAGTTTGAAAGCTTTTTCAAATAAAAATTAAAAAAGTGTGGCTTTCATTTGTCTTCACCCCCTCGTTACATGTATATAGCTTGTAGAACCAACTTTCACTTCAGCTGAAAGTTTTGTGGTGTTTGTCTCTACCAGCTTTGCACAAAGAGACAATTATTTTTAATAATTCTTCTCTCAAACTCAGTCAGATTGAATGGAGAGCATCTGTGGACAGTACTTTTCAAGTCAGGTTCTTAACTGGATTTAGGTCTGGACTTTGGCTGGTCTATTCTAACACATATTTTGGTCCAAACCAGGGTTCAGCAACCTTTACAATTAAAAGAGCCATTTCTGCCGTTTTGTCCGGACGGAGCCACAATACCTGCAACAACTGGAATTCTCAACTGGTGGCCCACGGACCACTTTGTTTGTTGGGTGTATTTCTCGTCATTAGAGGTGACATTATTAAACTAACAATACCTAATGAGTTTTAATTTTTACTCTTTTTTTATTTTTTTATTTTTTACATTTTAAGACAAAATAAAAGACACAATTCTTGTAAAGAAGGAAAAAATAATATAGCTTTTGGCCCAATTTCTATTCTAAAACCTAAAACATAAAACTATGCAGGGCTACGTGATTTTTTTTGTTGTTGTTGTTGTAGAAAATTAAATATTCTATGTTGAAGAAATAAAGCGTTAAGTGAAAGTCAGTATGTTTTACTCCTTGTAATGTTTCTAGTATTCACATATATGCAAAACAAACTACAGGAAAATTGCTAAAACTAGCCCTTAACAACAAATAAAATTTTGTTTTATGTTAGTTTTGGTCAACGCTTGAAAGAGTTGCTGTAGAGGGACCAGAGAGCCGTCTGGTAGCTCACCACAGCTCAGGCACTACCCAATCCCACGCCAACCCCCACACATAAACAAAACAGGTTAAATGATTGGTTCTCATCAGGTTGATGAGACAATTTATATGAAGCTAAGGCAGCACACATATCACATGCAAAAGTAGAAAAAACAGACTGCTCGACCACACATCCTGTTGACTTTTCTTCACAGTCAGCTCACAACAAAATAACCACTTTAATGATACAAACAATAACCAATAACTAAAATTAAAAAAAAAAAAAACTACACATTCTTGTCAATTGCAAAGCAGACTAATTGATGACACAAATCACAACAAAAACAACTAAATGATATCAATCTTTTACCAACCAGGCGCCAAATGTGTGCATACAGGAACCAAGTGGTAATAACCGGCTTCAACGAAATAGTCATTACCACTGTAGTAAATCAGAAACAGTAACCCCCCACCAAAAAAAATAAAAAATAAAAAATAAAATAAAAAGTGTTTCACTGTATTTTCAGTACCAGATTCAATTCAATTATGGTAAAGTCAATTCAGTTTATTTACATAGCACCAATTCACAACAGAAGTCGTGTCAGGGCACGGAGCAGAAACATTCACATACATAAAAATCAGTTACTAACAATAGTAAGCAAAGGAACCAGCAAATCGCTTTGAGTTTTCATTTCGTCGCAGTCTCCCATCCTAAGCAAGCACAGCTAAAACAGTAGAAAGGAAAAACTCCCTTGTGAGGAAGAAACCTCCAGCAGAACCAGGCTCAGGACAAGCGGCCATCTGCTTCAACTGGCTGGGCTTGAGAGGAACAGATACACAATGGCAGGTCCAAGATGGAGGCCATCTGGATTTTCACTACGAAGATAGACAAAAATAAAAAAAATAAAAAACTGAAATCATGTAATAAGAAAGAATCATTACAAATACATACTATTCAATTATCTGTGAAGTTATTAAATTAAACCAGAAGATGGTATATTTACTAAACAATATGTTTGCCGCTGTCGTAAAAAAAAAAAAAAAACAAGTCACTGTATATTTTCTTTTGTGATGCTGTAGTTAGGACGTTCTCATACTTTGTGTGCACCAGGTCTTTATCAACCTTCTCTTTGCTAAGAACTGACCTTGATATATTAAAATTCCCCACTCTGTTCTCATCAAGGAGGACACGATAGGAACTGCCTCCTGTGATAAAAAAAAAAACCTTTTCATGTTCTCCTCCCTCACTGTCCTGCTCCTTTATTGGGACTTCCCCAGCTAAAGATTTACAGCATCAGTGCTCATCGTGGAAGTGTGTGTCTGTGTGTGTCTGTGTGTGCAGCACACATAATACAAAGTAAAAGACACAACCTTGGAGGTGAACCTTCAGGAGACAGTTCAGGCTCAGTGGATTGCTAGAGATAAGGTTATGTAGGAGGAACAAAAAGTTTCCAGTCAAAAGAATGAGGAGGGGAGACAGGAAGGGGGTAAGGCATGAGGGGTTAATTAACAAGAAAAAGACAAAATGAGGCTCATCATAGCTGCACCATTTATTAAGGCTGTACCAGCTTCTTTGTCTCATTTTCACTGGTCACTTAGCCGCTAACCAAAAGTCTCATCTGACAAAAACAAAAATTAATTTATTAAGAATTATTGTACAACTGAGGGTATTTTATATGAATCTGTAAAGCTGAAGTTGTAAGATCCACATATCCAACATGGCTGCAACAGCTGGTCTGTTCTGTTCTGTTCTGTTCGAGGGAGATGCAATTAATGTAACCTACAAAAGCAGAATTTGTTTGTGCTGGTCGGCCCACCTGCTGCTGCTTTTTGGCAGGGGACTGAACAGAGAGTGGCAGTTAGGTGAGATGGCTCCTTCCCCATGTGTTAATTAACCTTAAGGCGACTGTAATAAGAGGGTGGTTTTTGGCTGTGCTCAGCAACAATGGGCTTATCAAAATCCGTTCCGTGTTACACTTTAAGTCAAATCCAAACATAAAGGTAAGGTGATAAAAAAAAAAGTTGTTTTTGAGGAACAGTGAGAGGCTTGACGAATACAGTTTACATTTTAAAACCAATTTAACGTGCTTTTTTACGGGACAATGTCAAAGTTTCCAGTCTAAGTCAGCTGTCATAATTTGACTGTATTCCTGTTTAGTCAGAGGATGTCAATGTAATAATAACAAAAAAGGAAAAAGTCATATGACTGCTTTAAAGGCATTGTCTTATGTTGCCATTCTTCTTGAAACGTTTTGTCTGTAACCCAAAAACTTCTTCAGCCTGCGGAGCTGCAGTAAGCTCATTCTCAGTGAGGCGATATTTATGTATGTGTGTAGCTCTGAAACTACAGAAGCTTGATTAGTCACAGATTACACACAGAAAATAATCTCTGAAGCTACAAAGACGAAATTTTACCGGACCAGAGTACAAGTTTAATTAATACGCTAGCTAAGCTAACTAACAGAGCTAATGGATGTTAGATGCAAGAAGAGGGCTACCAACATCATGAAGGACCCCACTCACCCAGCACACACACTTTTTGCCCTGCTCCCCACAGGAAGGAGGTTGAGGAGCATTAAGTGTAGAAACACTAGACTGAGGAACAGCTTCTACCCTGAGGCTGTTAAACTCATGAACATCTAACCAGAATAATCACTGTGGAAAAACCACATCATGTTTGTCTCTATGTGTCCCTGTGATGGACTTGCGACACGTCCAAGGTGTCCCCCGCCCCTCGTACAGTGATTGCTGGACATAAGCTGCGACCCCCATGACCCAAAATGGAAGAAGCAGGTACAAGATAATGGATGGATGGATAGTGCTTAGTATGTTTTTAGTTAATGTTTTTCTTAGCACATAACTTTGATCGTGTCACTGTTTTTCTTTTAAATTTCAATGCGACACCACATATACCACATGTGATGCAATGACAAATAAAGAATCTTGAATTTTGAATCCAACAAATCTCATAAATGCAAACAATGAACGCTAACAGCTAATTGATGCTAACAGAAATAACTGATGCTAATAGAATACCCTGATGCATGCTCAATAATCCAGGTAGAAAAATCTAAAAAAGCTAAGTCTGGTCCTCTGGACAGAGGACCTGGTCCAGAGGACCAGACTTAGCTTTTTTAGATGATGTTGATAGAACTTTTGGATAGTAACATAACAAATATATACTAACATGGCTAATTGATAATATCATAACTAATGGATACTATCATAACTAATTTTGAAGCAGATGGCTGCTTGTCTTGAGCCTGGTTTTTCTAGAGGTTTCTTCCTCATGAGGGAGTTTTTCCTTTCCACTGTTGCATCTGTGCTCGCTTAGGATGGGAGGCTGCGATGACGTGAAAACTCAAAACAATTTGCTGGCTCCTTAGATAAGAATTGTTATTTACTGCTTTTCATGTATGTGAATGTTTCTGCTCAGTGCCCTGAGATGACTTCTGTTGTGGACTGGCACTATATAAATCAACTGAATTGAATCGAATTGAATTTATGAGACTGAGTTTATTGCAGCTCCTCAGTTTGAAGAAGTATTTTGGATAAAGCTGAATCGTCTCAACAAAAAGACTCTGTCCAGCCGGCCTAAATTTTGTTAGATTTTTCTCCCTGGGTTACTGCGCATACATCAGGATGGTGACATGAAAACATAAAAGACAAATAGAGTTAATGTAAATATTACTTATAATTTTTTTTTCTTGTGCAAAAACAGCTTCATTACATGTTTTTTTTTTTTTTTTTAGTTAATACTGGTTTAAAAAAATATCAGATACAACTAAATGATTAAA
This sequence comes from Hypsolebias longignatus, assembly GCA_031762435.1. Taxonomy (NCBI): domain Eukaryota; kingdom Metazoa; phylum Chordata; class Actinopteri; order Cyprinodontiformes; family Rivulidae; genus Hypsolebias; species Hypsolebias longignatus. The sequence continues at coordinate 22,463,239 of JARVGV010000474.1, forward strand.
AAGACACAGGTACTGGTGGGATTCAAAACCACTCCACTCAAGTGAAAATTAAATTCTAGACCACCTACTTACTGTTACAGCTCTACAATTCCATCAGATCTCACACATATAACCCC
>JARVGV010000474.1:22471482-22486741 GCA_031762435.1 Hypsolebias longignatus
GCCCCCGTGTTGACTCAAGCCCAGGGGCCCCCATCCTCCTAAATCCGGCCCTACCTGTGCCAATTCCGTTGTGGTGCAGAGGGAACTGAGCCGTTTACCAGTTGGTCTGTACGTTCCTACCCTCACGTATGGTCACAAACTCTGGGAAGTGACAGAAAGAATGAGATCGTGGATACAGGTGGTTGAAATAGGTTTCCTCCACAGGGTAGCTGGACTCTCCATTAGAGGTGGGGTGAGAAGTTCAGTTATCTGGGAAAGACTCAAAGTAGAATTGCTGGTCCTCCACATCAAAAGGAGTCTGTTGAGATGGTTTGGGCATCTGGTACAGATACTTCCTGGGCGCATCCATCAGGAGGTGCTTTGGGCGTGTCCAACTGGGAGGAGACCTCCAGGAAGACCCAGGACATGCTGGAGAGACCACGTCTCTCGATTGGCCTAGTAGTGGTCCCCCTAGAAGAGCTAGAAGAAGTGGCTGTGGAAAGAGATGTCTGGGCCTCCCTGTTCAAGTTGATGCCCCCGTGACCCGACTTCGGAACAAGTGGAAGATAATGGATGGATGGAGAGTAGGCACTTAAGTAGGTAGCAAAATGACCACCTGTTGTCTGTTATTGAGAAAGTAGATACCCATCTATTATCTTTATATACTTCTTCCTTTCAGGATTGCAGGGGTCACTGGTGCCCATATGTGTTGGAGGTAGGGTACATACAGATATGGTGGCAGCCATCTTGGGTTTTGACATGGCAACCCAATTTTCTATTTGGAACTTTTTTGTCCCCAGTTGTAGCTACACACCAGAATGGAAGTTGGCAAGTTGCATACTTGTTAAGCTAGCCAGCTTGCAAAGTTAACATGTCAAATATGTGGCAGCAGCCATCTTGGATTTTGACCTAGTAACCAGAGCTGTCATTTCTAACCCGAAAATAAATATTTTTTTGATTTTTCCTCATGCCTCCTGTCATCCTGCAATTGGGTTCAGCACTCTTGATGGCAGAACGCAACAGCCATACAATCACCAGCCACATGTGGCCATTTGACCATGCGCTGACCGGTCCTGAAAGAGGTAAAAAGCTCAGTTAAGCTTCAGATGGACTACTGCCAACGATCCATCAGCCCAAATGGACGTGCATTCAGCCACTGCATTCAGCAGAAGTGAGCGGCCCATGACCCAAACAGGTGAGATCACAAAATATCTCACATGTCAGAGCAGGTTCTGTGTCTGAATAATGCAGAATGCAGGCAGAAGCAGGGATTTAATGCGCTTTGATGGCCATGAAAGGACACCCCCCACCCACCACCACCACCAGCACAAGCTCCAATCTTCTGCTCCCTTTACTGATCCACGCTCGTCTGCTGACATTAATAACTATAATAGAAGTCAAAGCTTAATCAAAAATGTTGGGGGTGTTTCGGGTTCGGATCTGTAATTACTGTTAATTTGTGGGGTCAGGTAGGGTTCGGAAATGATGGCTACGGGCTGGGTTCAGGTCGGGTCGGGTCAGATGTTTTGGGCCCAAATGCAACTCTACTAGCAACCCAATTTTTGATGGCAACCATTCTTACACTTAGATGTAGCCACACACTAAAATAAAAGTTGGTATCTCACTCATTTTCAAGTTATCATGCTCACAACATACACACATGTACGGAAGGATAGATGGACTGACGGATGGATGTAGGATGCTTCCAATTCAACCTCTTCGCTCTGTGACTTGAGACAAACAAGAAAATCTACCTGTCTTCTTATACACAGTGTAACTTCTGCCCACTTGAATGTATTGCACCAAAAACAGTAAAGTTCACTTACGTACATTCTTGTTTAGTTCCAGTCAAGAAGAACACTCATCGCAAAAACTACTACATCCCACAGTGATCGGGAATATCGGCTTGCTTGCTCTTATTTTTCAGTCAAAATGCAAAAAAAAAAAAAAGGTCATTTATTTGAAAGCAGTGGTTAAAATAAAACTATGAGCCACATTTTTCTTTTTCTCTCTCAAACCTCCTCTTTGTGTTTAAGCCCTCAACCAAAGCTGAATGTGAGAAGAAAATCATAGCGTCTAACAGAGCAACAAACCCAAAGCCTCACACGAAGCAGGGTGAGAGTGAACAACTAAAATGCCTTTCACTCTATAAAAGCACAGCAGACAATTTGGCTCAGTGTCCATTTGGCTTCTTCCCTGCCTGTCCAACCATGGTCCACACAATGAGTCAAAAATAGAGCCACTTGAGAATGAATATGGCTTTCCGGGTGTTGGTTAGGAGGGCTTTTTCCGACCAGGTGTGACTTAGTCCCAAATGAAACAAAATGTGTGTGACAGAATTCAATTTTCTGTGGGGTAAGTGTCAAATAAGAAAATATTGCTGTGAACATCTGCCAGCACATGTGATGGAGTTTAAACCAATTTAAATATCTGAAATGTCCTTTGTTTCACAGTTTTTGTTAAATGCGTGTTATTCTCCTTATAGATAAAGCTCAATTTGATTATCAGAAAACACTTTAAAGCAGTAACTCAAACTTTTTGAAGTGTTTCAGATTGCCTTTTGAATGACCTCAGTTTGGACAAACATTTAAATTTTAACCAGTATGTGTAACATTGTAGTGCTTTTTTTTCTTTTTTTCCCAAACAAGTTGTTCAAAGAGGTGACACAGTGCCACAGTTGGTAGAGCTGCTGCCTCTCAGCAAGAAGGTTGCTGGTTCAAATCCCGTCCCAGGACCTTTCTGGGTGGAGTTTGCATGTTCTCTTCGTGCATGCGTGGGTTTTCTCTGGATACTCCGGTTTCCTCCCACAGACCAAAAACATGTGTTAGGCTGATTGGTAACTCTAAATTGTCCCTAGATGTGAATGGTTGTTTGTTGCAGTGCTCCTGTGATGGACTTGCAACTTATCCATGGTGTCTCCTGCCTCTTGCACAGTGATAGCTGGACATGATGACCCCTGCAACCACAAAAAAGGAAGAAGTGGGTAAAAGGTAACGGATGGCTGGACGGAAGTTGTTCAAAGTGCTAGCTAGCTACAACAGGTAAGGTATTAGTTATTCAAAACCTTTCCACTGAAACACACTTGAAATAAAAAAAATCTATGAAATATCTGTAACCACTCGGGGGCCGAGATGGTGTAGAGGCAGGGCAGCTGGCTCAGGACCGGAACATCCCGGGTTCAATCCTCGGTCACTGCATACCTCACTGTGTCCCTGGGCAAGACACTTAACCCCGAGTTGCTCCCGGTAGGACTGGCTAGCGCCTTGCATGGCAGCCCACCACTACCAGTGTATGAATGTGTGTGTGAATGGGTGGATGGCTGGTACTGTGAAGCGCTTTGGAGACCCTCATAGGGGCTGGAAAGCGCTATATAAGTAAGCTCCATTTACCATTTATTTTAAGCAGAAAATGCCCTTCAGACATGTTTTTCCCCATAATCACACCCACTACTGTATAACTGCTTAAAAAACAAAGTTTTGATAACACTGCTGTCAGAGACTGAACTGCAAATAAGATCAAAATGAGACTAAAACAAAATGAAAATTTCAAAACAATAAATTATGTTAGAATCATCCCAAAACATAATTGTGCTTCCAAAAAATTTAAAATGTTAATATAATTGTTATGTAGTTAATTGCAACAACAAAGCTGTATTTTAATTAACAAATCACTCAATTCCACTCAATAGTTTGATATAAACAGCAAGGTTAATGGTCCATGGTTATGACTGGATTGGTGACATCATTGTCTGAGACCAGGTCAGGCAAACAAGAAAAAAAGAGAAAATGTAGGATTGACTGTGCCTCACTGCATCGTTGCACACAGTAGGTTAAACAGTCTTCCCATTTTACAACCAGTGAACCATTCCAAGCCATCTGAACCATTGTTGAATAACATTAAAGTTACCCAAGGTCATCCATTCATCCCTCTCATTGTATTTCTTATACCAATAAAGCAGGAGACCCGGTCAAAAGATTAGATAAAAGCATTTTTTGGTGGCATTTTTCTTTATTAAGTAGGAGCTGTAAGGCAAGAAATGTGAGCCGAGAAAGCAGGAGAATGACAATAAAAGTCCAGCCAGCCTAGAAATGAAAAGAACTCATGATGACGTTTGCTCCCAAAACCACCTTAACCACTCATCAATTAGGTCACATAAAATATGAGCCTTATTTCATAAGGCTATCTTAAACCTTCAGCTGACCTTTACTTTTAAGATTTTGTCAACTTAATACAAAAGATACTGAGAGAGGTTAGCTTTATCGTTTCTGAGGTATTTTTTGATTAAATATGGAGCTGATTTATACGTTATCTGATTAGGAACATAATTCATTTGGGAGACATATAAGTGAAAGATGTTTATGGTTCAATAAAGCCTGTGTGTGTCATCATCATCTGCTCACTCTAAGTTTAAAGGAGGGTGTACTATGGAGGATGTAATGCCGATAGTGATTAAAAAGAAAAGGTTCAATGTGCCAAGGTCAGACATGGCATCCATACTAAGGAGCTGACAGCATACAGCAAATGTCTGCACCTTTTTAACATATCCGTTTTTGGTAACACGTTACAATAAGGTACACACAATTTTCTTAACTTCTAGGGAACTTCAGGAATGAATCAGGAGCTAATGGGTAGTTAACCAGTACTTACTGGGGAACACACAGCCAAGCCTTATTAGAGGACTATTGATTTGTGACCTTGTAAATGAAGAGGAACTACTCAAGAACTAATGGGTTATTACCAAGGAAACTAAACAGGAATGAATCAGGAGATAATAACAAATTGGTTTACAAAAGAGAAAATCCAATAAAATCAGTAATCGCTAGGAAACAGCTTTTGACTAAACGAGTTGTGACCTCACTGGATTCAGAACCCACATGGAGAATTTCTCTGTTTCTGTGGTAACAAACCAATAGTCCCCCTAATAAGGCATGGCTGTGTGTTCCCCAGTAAGTACTGGTTAATTATCCATTAGCTCCTGATTCGTTCCTTTTTGGTTTCCATGGTAATTACCCATTAGTTCTTGATTAGTTCCTCTTCATTTACAAGGTAACAAACCAGTAGTACAGGCTTGGCTGTGTGTTCTCCAGTAAGTACTGGTTAACTACCCATTAGCTCCTGATTCGTTCCTGAAGCGTTCCCTAGAAGTTAAATAAATTTTGTGTATCTTATTGTAAAGTGTTATCCAGTATACAGTACTTATTCTGTTTTTATGAATAAACAAACAACGGTAAGTTGTCTTTTATTCAAAACAAGAACATTATTTTAATTTCGCACCCCACCAAAAAAGCTAAAGTAAAAAAATTTTTTTACATTTTTTTTTTATATTACATATAAGTTTTGAATTAATTGCTTAACTTATTTTAAAATAAGTTGACTGACAAATCCTAAATAAAGCCTCAAAATGTGAATGCTAAGAGTTAGGTCCATCCAGCCATCTTTTATCTTTTACTCACTTCTTCCTTTTCGAGTCACTGGTACCCATGTCCAGCAGTCACTGTGCGAGAGGCACAGGTCTCCAGTCCATCACAGAGACACTAGAGACAAACAACCATTCACTCTCTCACTCACACCTAGGGACAATCTAGTTCCCTTCGTGTTTTCATGGAAGGACTGATCATACTCTGCAACATGTGTGGGCAGCCAGTCTTAGGCAGGGCCTGAACCGGTGCTGGATCGAACCAACCGCCGGTCAAAGCAGATGGTCACTTGTCCTGAGCCTGGTTCTGCTAAAGGTTTCTTCCTCATGAGGAAGTTTTTTCTTTCCACTGTTTCCTTCATGCTTGCTCAAAATGAGAGTCTGCGATGAAGTTAAACTCAAAGCAGTCTGCTCCTCAGATAAATAGTAACTTACTTCTCATGTGTATGAATGTTTCTGTTCAGTGCTCTGAGATGACTTCTGTTGTGCCGGCACAATATAAATAAACTGAATTGAATTATAACTTTAAATTTACACGAGGTCATTCACTTATTACACCATTGTTTAAATAGAACTCAGTTTTTTGTTTTTACAGTACAAATAGTGACGTGTGGTTTAGTAAATCAGTTTAGTCAAGAATAAACTCTTTTTTATTTATTTTATTTTTTTTTTAATCTTTGGTTGCTTAACGTGCTATCAGCAGCAGGTAAGGTGTTAGCTGTTTATTATCTTTTCACAGAACCACACATCAATATAACCAAACTATCTAATTTTACTGAAAGTAAAACAGAGCTCATGTCTGTTTTTGTGTATAATTCTGCAAAATGAAACCCTATTTTAGTTATGAATTGTTTGCAAAACGTGTATTAAAGGAAATCTGCTGTCAAACAATTAATATTCTTTAGCCAGCCATTGGATAATAATCACATCGCTGACCGCAAAAATATGAGAACGATCCACCATCAGCACACTATCAGCGATTCATTTGACCTTTCTTTTGTTCAATGTTGTGCTTTAAATGCAGGCACGTTACACAGCTCATCAGCAGTCAAATATATGAAAAGGTACAAGGATTATGGAGCAAACAGTCTTGCATAAACCTTATTAAGGTCGCACTGACTCATTAAGAATTTAAATGAACTCAGGTCGCAACTTTCTGTTTTCACTGATTTTGCGACAGCATTTTCTGAGTTTGATTAAAAAGTAAAGAACAGAATTTTTGCAAAGTTTATAAAGCGTGTAAAATACTTTTCAGGATTTTTTTTTTACATTTGTGAGCAATTTAAGATTCGTCATCAACTGAGTTAGAACTCATTAGTTTGTGGAACGACCCTTGTTGACAACTTCAATATGGTGGACAAACTCTGAACAAAGATATTTATTTCTCAAACACACTTTAAACTTTCCTCTAAGTGACTGTGGAGGGAAATAAAAATGTCAAAGTCAAACATATATTAGATGATTTCTACTTAAAATGTGCATGCTGTGTTTTATGTCTGCATTACAAGTTTAATAGGCAAACGGGGTAAAAATAATAATAAAAAAAAAATAAATAAAAACCCTGACAGCTATTCTCTAGAGAGCTGTAAATAAGACCAGAGGAGGAACGGCTCAGGACTTCAGGGTATCCCTGTCCTTGAGTGTGTTGACATGTGAAGGATTCTTTCAGTTAGGATGAATATTTTGCACCGAGCATCAGTCTCACCACGTGACATACTGGTATAAAAATGTAAATGTAACTCATAGGGGAGGTCTGTGGCACAGAGAACTGAACGGTGTTATTAAAGGCCAGAGTTTGGCTCAAGCTAAAGAAAATGATAGTTTACTAAAACAGCCTGTAGAGAGTAATCCAGCAGTGAAAAGACTGTACGCCAACATTCAGTTTAAAAATGTTGTCATCTTGACTTATTTTGTCTTGATGATCATGTGCTCAGTTCTGGTCTTGTGCCAGTGCTTAAAATTGAATTGTCATCATCATTCCTGAACCCGAGCATCATTGTGGCAAAACGCCCACTCATCTTTGTTCATAACATAGTTTTGGCAGAGTCAATTTTTATTCAGTTTTTGCACTTTGAGTAGGCAAATACACTGTAAAATGTAAAGATAGCTTCTGTATAAATTGCTTTGCTTATTTTTGTGAGGTATGATTTTGATGAGGGTGTTTTTAGCAGGTTTCCGTTCATCAAGCAAACATACAGTATGTATTTAAAGCACTGAACAAAAATACATCTGTGATGTTGAGATGGGTTGTTCCAGCTGAAACAATGCAACTAGAAACGTAAGGATGCATCTTTTTTTTTAATCACATCAACTGAAAAAAAATGACAAAGAAGAGTGATGAAATGTAACTAGACATTAAACAAGAATAGTGATGCAAATGGGAAGAAATAAAATGCTAATACAGGTAGTCCTCGACTGATGGCAGTCTCTATTTACAGCATTCCGTACTTAGGGCGCCACCCCCAGTGACGTCATCGCGCCGTACGTTGCCTTTTTTATGCAACATTTTATATTTTTTTCGGGTTTTTTTTAGGGTATTTTGTTAGCTAACTGCTTGGAAACACATTAAAACACATTAAAACGGCCATTCAAAGTTGTTTTACATTGAAAAAACATGTTTAAAAAGACGTTACCGATCGCCGTTCTAGTTTCGGTTTCGATTTGCAGCCGTAAATGCAGACATACGGCGCCATGTGCGTTTGGCTCCGACCAACGGCAGAATCGAGCTACAAATGGTCCTTAGGTCCGGAACCCGTTCGTATCTCGGCGACTACCTGTACATCTTTCCCTTTGAGACTGTAGCAGCTTGATCTTTTTTACAAAATACATTTGGATATTAGAAGGTAGTGTATTTTTTGAGCTCTATACATAAGTGACAAAATGTTATAATCCACTAAATCATGAAACTTCAGCAACTTCATTTGACAAAATAATTCATTTGATGGGTGACAGTAATGTTTTCTTGTTATAATTCTTACAATTCGTTTCTGCAAAATAAAATTAGGCTTTGTGATTGTTTTACATGCTTTCCCCAAACATTAACACAATAAATCAAATGTGGCACAATAATTGTATTATACAACCAATACAGTGCTTTGTCATTTAGTAGATATCTAACTTTATAAAATACAGCAATAGATTTAGATATTTTCATTTTAACAGAATCTACATGTTGTTTCCATGATAGAGTTGCTGCCTCTCAGCGAGCAGGTCCCTGGTTCAAATCCCAGTCCATGGGCCTTTCTGGGTGGAGTTTGCATGTTCTCTCTGTGCATGTGTGGGTTTCCTTCCACAGACCAAAAACATGCATTTTAGGCTGATTGGTAACTCTAAATTGTCTCTAGGTGAGAGAGAGAGAGTGAATGGTTGTTTGTCTCTATGTGTCCCTGTGATGGACTGGAGACCTGTCCAGGATGTCCCCCGCCCCTCGCACAGTGACTGCTGGACATGGGCACCAGCAACCGCCATGACCCAAAATGGAAGAAGCGGGTTAAAGATAATGGATGGATGGATTTTATGTCTATATTCTGTTTTTTTTTTTCTTGTACTTGATTTTGTATGTTGCCTATGTGTTGCCTGTTGTTTGTTTGTTTGTACAACACTTTGGTGGTTGGCCTTGTCGCTGTTTTAAGTGCTCTATAAATAAAATGATATGGTAAGATGACAGTTCTGTGATGGAGTTAAACTCAAAGCAGTCTGCTCCTCAGATAAACTGAATTGAATTGAACTAGTTAAATGAACAACGTCTTCCTGAAACTTGCATCACATCAACAATCGTCTTGTCTCCTGTTTGTCAACTCATACTGGAGCTGAAATAGGTGATACTTTGTTTGTGAAAGTCTTTTTGAACACCAAACATTCTGTCAGATTACATTTACTGATTATTATTATTAATTTATGGCTACAAATGTAAAAAGAAAAATAGGTCTATCTTGACTGGACAATTATTTGTCAACAAAAGTTAAATGTACAAGTTAGAACTGAAAAATATGATGCTCTGGCAGACTGAGGGGCATGTTTGACCTGCATGCTGATTTTATCCAGCCCATAAAGTATCAAACTATTCACAGATGAAAGTAACATTACTGAAGGATTGCTACTTTACATGTCCAAGTTGTAAACAACTACATTGTGCCACCTGTTAGGACACAAAGTACTGGTATGTGTTGGGACGACCCTCAGCTATTACCACATTTTAGCTCAATATCTCTAACATGGGGAGTGGTGGTGCAGAGGGTGGGCCTGTGTCGGAAGATCGCTGGTTCAATTCTCTGGACCGACAACGTCAAAGTGTGGGTGGGACAGGTGAAGCTCACACACCTGCCTCCGCCTTCATTTCCCCCACTCTGGGCCCTTGAGCAAAGCCCTTAACCTCCACCATCTGCTCTCCTGGGTGCAGCTCTCTGCTCCACACAGAGGGCTGTGGCAGCTCGGTGGTCTGTGGTTGCACCAGAGGACATCCGGCGTAAAAACAATCACCAAGTCTTTGTGCGAGTTAGTTCACTGTGACGATCCCTGAAGAAGAGAGAAGCTGAAAGAAGAAGAAAAATCTCTAAACTGACTGAGCATTTTGAGAACATCTATCAGCTGTGTGGTGTGGTGGCCATCTCAAATCTCCAAAGCTTATTCACTTGTATATATGAGACATTTTCATTAAAATCTATCCAGTCGTTTGAGATATTTTGCTAACAGGCAGACATGCAAACACACAGGAGAATTATTGCCGTTCATTTGTGACATCAGGCAATAATTACACATAATCAGATGCAGAAATCAGACAAGGTAAATGATGGCAGGCCCTTAGCCAATCAGAACGCTGTGTTTCAGCAAGCTTCAGCCTCACTCGTGCTGAAAAACAGCTGAGAGGAGAAGCAGCTCAGCACCTGGAAACAATGTGGCTGATGAGCTCAGTAGGATATAAATATCACCGACATGACAAATAACATTTAGAGAAAGCTTAAAAACACTTTTGTTATTGAAGTTTCTGGTGTGTAGTCAATAATCAGAGCAAACATAGAACATTATTAACATTTATAAATCTTCACGTCTGTTACACAAGTGCACACAGATATAAATGACTAAATGTATGATGTATCTGTGTCTACTAGTGCAATAGCAGCAGAAAAATGCCCATTAGAATATCCATGTAGTGTGAACAAAGTCTTAAAGTGAAGGGCTTGTGGTCATGTGGTTGTGAGACGTTTGCCTTCACACACCTTTCATAGTCCACCAGACAGATGCAGAGCTCCTGGGAATCCCCTCTGCTGCAGTACACATCACCACATGGGTTTCTTCCTGCCAGAGTCTCCACTTCGTCCATGTATCCACCGTGTGGCCACAAATCTAGCACAAAGAGAGCGACACACTTTTCAGCAGACAGACTCCTCTGAGCACGATGTCTGCACGATCTACATCCAGAAGTTTTTGATCATTTGAGGAATCTAGTGTGTGTGTGAAGAGTCGTACAGCTGAATGTCTGAGTGCATTTCCACCTTGACGAACACAAACTTCTGACACATCACACAGTACAAGACACATACTCCTGTGAGAAAAGTTCAGCTTGGGCCTCGTGTTGAGAAGGACTGGGTGAAGCTGCTCTGAGAACAGAATGATGTGATTTTCATCACACAACTACGACAGTGTGAGACAATTTCACCACTTTGGATGGAGTATGCAGAGCCCTTGAGGCTTCTGGTATATTGTGAACTGTGTGCCGGACCGTTGTGTAAAAAAGGAGCTGATCTGGGCAAAGCTCTCTGTTTACCGTTCGCTCTGCGTTCAAATCCTCAGATATGGTCACAAACTTTGGGTAGTGAATGTGATCGCGTATAAAAATTATCTAAAGGAATTTTGTCCACAGCTGGACACTCCCTTAGAGACAGGGTAAGAAGCTTGATTATCTAGGAGAGACTTGGAGTAGAGCTGCTGCTCCTCCACGTCCAGAGGAGCCAGACACCTCCTTAGTAAGGTGTTTAGGGAGAACTCCAGGATATGCTGGAAGGAGCATGTCTCTCAGCTGGCCTGGGAACCCATTGGGAGTCCTCACACAGAAGCTGTAAGACTTGACTGTGGAAAGAGATGTCTGGATTTCTCTGCTCAAGCTGCTGCACCTGTGGCTCGACTCTGGAACAAGAGGAAGATAATGGATGATGTAAAACATGGAATGAAAGAGGTCAGCTAAGGAGGTTCAGGTGTCCAACTATGATTAACTGATGTTTTTTACATTTTGTGCCTGATGAAAGAGCCGATGAGTTTGAACAATGGTACATCAATGCCTCCTGTCACTGAGGGATTTGAATAGTGTATGTTTGTAGTTTTCCACCACCAGACATAATGACGGAGCCAGCGGGGTGGCCAGTGGTAGCCTTAGCCACCGTAGATGACTTTATGTCCAACCCAGTCATTTGAGGAAACTGTCTTTTTAAGCAATATAAAAAAATAGAAAGCATAGTTTCCTCAAATAATTGGGGTGGCTGGTTTACATAAATAAGTGGCAATGGTCATCTTGGATTTTGACAGTAACCCAGTTTTTGATAGTGACCTTTCTCATGCCTAGGTGCAGCTACACACCAAAATGGAAGTTGGTACCAATCTTACTGTATTTTTCAAGTTATCAACATGATTACAACATGGATGGATGGTGGGTATTTCCTATTACCCCTCCTTGTTTTGCAACTGGGGACAAAAAGTTGAAACATTATGGATGGGGCTTCAACAAGAACAGACATAACAACCACGTTTACTAGGAGCTAAAAGGGAAATGGCAGATTCTCCAAGACTCTGCATTTCAGGTCCAGATCTGTACCAGTTCTCATCAGTTTCATCAGGTTTCATTCCTTTCTTCTTCTTTTTTTACCTCTTGCCAGCACAGAATCCTCAAAGCCCCAAAATAAAACGGAGGCACCTTTACCAGGATTTTTCCCACCAGCCCCCTCCCCACATCCCCACAGCATCAAAGCAACCCAACCAATTAAGTATTCCCCGAAACCAGAGCAGCAAGGCGTCGCCCCACACCCACCAGATCCCCCTGCACATTACCATAATCCAGTCTAATCATATTAACATGGGGCCACCGATGAGCAGAGGAGACATGGCTGCTCTCAACCTGCTGGGTTGGCTCAGCTTCTCAGGGTGGCCAAGGGTTCTCCCTGAATGAAAGAACGCTTGAATCATGTCATCATGATTCAACCTTTTTTGTTGTTATATACCTGGATGACTGAGAAAACAAACTTTGTTTTTGAAAGAACGCTTTGTGTGTTTGGACTGCACCTTTAAATATAGTCCTTATACTTCCTTTCAGCTTAACATGAACAGCTTCCATGTTTAAATTCAAACTGTAAATAACAATACTGTATAAGCAGAGCTTAATTCAGTATTTTGCACTTGCAGAAAGCATGCACCGAGGGAGGGGAATATCACACTGGTAATTTTCTTGTTTAAAGTGGGATCACAAGTTGGATTAAGTTACAAAAAAAATAAAAATTATACAGTCATTTAGAATGAGCTTCTTTGTATTCGTTGCTATGTCTAGACCAGTTATCTATTGTAATGCAGTCCCTCATCTTTTATTGAAGAAGACATGAAAGTAATTCAGAACTGTGACTGTTGTCTGATTGAAACAAGGTTTCCTAACAGAACATATCAACAAGCTGCACGGTGTTGCTATGTTTTGTACATTGTTGTAAAGAAAACAGCTCTTCCACATTGGCTTCTTTTTTCAGACCTGGAGGCTAAAAACATTTCTTTATAAATTTGTATGTATTTAAACATTTCTATTTGCGATGAAATGTTTGATGGAAAAAAATATATTTTCTTTGATCCAGCATCAAAAGATGGGAAAAAAAAAAAAGGCTTAATGACATCAAATAGAAAATAATCACTTTTAATTAGTCAATAAATGTATCACTGGACGTAAAATGTTTGTTTTGTCTCTTTGTGGATGATTTGTATTTTTCCCCATCAGTCTCACTCTCCCACGTCACATAAAAAAATCAAGATGTTCTGCTCAGCTAGAACCAAAAGACAGCAAAAACAAATTGGTTTTCAGCAAAGATTTTTAACCCCTCGTCGTCTGAGCTGCTCTGATTTTCCATCAGACCACCACTGAAACAGCTCTGTCACCTTCAGTCTGTGAACATCCAAAAGAAGCTGTTTTGTTGGATCTCATCCATATTTGTACATATCTGAGACAGTTTGAGACTGAGTAGATGTGGCAATGGTAAATGGACTGTATTATACAGCACCTTTCCATCTTATCAAGACACTCAAAGTGTTTTACACTAAAATCTGTGCCTCATTTACCCATTCATACAGCACTTTACTACTGTACATCTCTACAAGAATGATCAGAGCTTTATCACATTCATACACCGTTGGGACACACATCGGCGGCAATGAGGGGTTCAGTGTCTTCCCCAGGGACACTTCGACATGTGACTGCTGGTGGATTTGAACCCCCAATTCTTGTATTGGAGGTCCACTTCTCCAACCACTCATCCACAGCTGCCCTGTGCTGAAACATGCAGGTAGATTTGAAAATCATGTCAAGCAGCAAAAGGAGTTTCCTGAAGATGGACCACAATGAAAACTTACAATAAAAACAGAATGGGATCTAAAATAGAGCCTTGAGGATCCCCACAATCAAAAAGGGACACAGCAGAGGAAAACTGAAAGGAGAGCCTGTTCTCTGACACAACTGACTGGAATCATGCAAAACCTGTCACAGTACAAAACAGAGATTTTTTGTGTTTTTTTTTTTACTTTATTTTAGCTGCTGACTGTAAACTTTGCTGTCCTGGTACTTTTGGACCTGACCACAACCTTCACGGTGGATCATTGTTCATACGGGGAATTGTGTTGCCATCAAAGGTAGAGCTCAAAACCAGACTGAAAACTTTTGGAAACATCAATAAAATCAATTTGGGAATGTAATAGGATCAAAACAACTTGTTTAGAAATTTGCCTAAAATCAGAAAGAACAGATAAGCTGGGACATAATGAGGAGTTTATTATTGCTGTAATTGTAAGTATGGCAGGTATATATAACCTTTGCATCACTGTTGCACAATATTCTTGCAACAAAATGCATCAGGAGTGTAACAATGATGTGAAACAACTGATGAATTAGAACACAAGAATACTGGGTTCCTCCACAGTCCAGCAGTCATTTTGACATTGAATGTCGAGTGGTTTGGACCTCAGAGAAGAAGTGCAGAACCTACTGGACAAGGACCAGGTTTACCTGCTGAAGACTTTCCCTCTTTGCTGCTGTGGTCAATGAATCATCGAGTCCCATAGAACCATCATGTGCCATTATAATGTCCGGTTCTTGTTTTTGTCTTTAATTAGTCACAATTTAGTTTCAAAAGTCACCAACTCCTCACAAAGTTGTCTCATATGTTTAGTACTCATGGTAACTAAGATGAGAAAGGTTTGAGGCAGCCAAAATGTCTGTTTTAAAAGGAAATTTGTTGCACATGTTTTTTAAACGCATTCAAAATTTCTAAAACACAAGATCAAGGCCCGGCAAAGTTTACAAGGAAATTATGAATCGGTGAAGATTTCAAAACATTTCAGAAACTCCATCACAAACTGTCATTTGCAACACTCACAGTGAGATGCTGTCAGAAGTGTTGTTAGAATACACTGAACACACACTTTACAAAGACCCAGTTGTTGTCCCCCATCACAGAGAGCAAAGAGATGGGATTGGAAATAACCTCTGTACTGACATCTGTCCATTTTATGAGCATCTTGAACACGACAACATCTAGGCATACACATAGACGGGCACTATATATATATACAGTATATATATATATATATGTATATGTATGCTGTATATATATATATATATATACTGTG
>JARVGV010000474.1:22581498-22592307 GCA_031762435.1 Hypsolebias longignatus
AATTTAATTTTTCTTTTTTTTTTTTTTTTTTTTTTTTTTTTTTGTTCATTTACACCTTAGGGCCACCGTAAGATACCCTCCATCCTTCCATCATTATGCTGTGAGCACAATAACACAAGAAAGGACACCATTGGCCATGCACTGGCTCCACCATTGCACCTGTTGGCGGATAAAATGGCTCCCTTCATTCGCCAGTATCTGTTATTCTGTGCCACCTCAGATAAGAAAAAAAACATCCTCTGTTCTTGTACACAGTGCAACTCCTTCCCACATAAATATCTTACAACAAATACATTAAAGTTTACTTGCACCCCCTATTCAATTCCAGTCTAAAAAGCACTCAACACATAAACACTATTCAAATCTTTCAGTGATGTTGGGCATCAAAGTACAGTTTGTTTTTAAGTTAATTATAAATGTTGATTTGTTATATTCAATCCTTCTATCTTCATCCTAATCTGTTAATCAGCATCACTGTTTTGGTTAAGTGCTGGAAATCATGTCAATTTTGTATGCAGAGGAGTAGTGTCAACATTCATTTAAAAGAGCAGCATATTTAATAAAGTGCATTACCAGAGGTCATAACACCAGAGACTGTAACTTCCTTAATAACTGCCTCTATCTTCTTACAGCCTCAGAATAATGCTATTAAACAATATACAACACTTTGTTATTGTCTGAATCTACAGGGAGGAATGAAGCCAACATGTCAGCATTTATGTCTTTGTTTTCCAATCTGACATCCAGACAGAGGTGGTGGGTGGGGGGGTGGGATGTTTGTGCCAGGCCTCAACCGACTCAAGAATGTTTTGTTGAACCTCACTAATAGGGGTGATGGTGCTCATTTAGCAGTCAAATGGAGTCTCGTTTAATCCGACAGATGTGTCTTATCAGTGTTCGCCAGGTTTTTATATTTCATTACTTTACCTCCACTCTGTATTTGGTTGTGGGGGTCTACGTATCTCTTCCTCTGGAAGTAGAGCTAAAAGTTGGAGAAAGCAGTGTTACAGAAACAATGTTGTGCTGAATTTAATTACATAATATAAATTGTTAAAGAGAGAATGTATTTTTTGTAACATATCAATTGAGGTAAACAAGATTCAGTTTTTTCCCCTCGTGATAATGTTTTGACTGTAAAATAATTTAAAATAAAACCACGTAACCAATATTGTATAAGTCAATGCCCTATAAAAAATAAAAATAAAAACCAAAATGTTTAAACATAAATTCAATAAAATAAATATTTGTATAGGCTAAAGAAAATATCCAGAACCTTACTAATTTGTATTCTTTTGACATTTTTATTGTCCTTGAACATGTGTTTTATGACACAGGTGAATCTCTTTAATTTAAAAGACAAATCTGTTATTTTGGTAAACAGTTACAAATATTATAAAATAAACTTTTGCATTTGGAAGTTGAACAATAGATCCATAAGACTTATTTTTCATATAAACTCTTGTTTTCAGTCAATTTTTATACCTTCAGTTTTCACAAGTTTAGAAATGAGAAAGTATGATGCTAGAATTAACCAATTAAAACTCTGAGTTGGGAAAATCTGGAAGCTTGCAGTAGGATAATTCACTAAATTTGTCACAGACAATGAGCTTTCTGCTTAAATACAATGCTTGTGCAAGTATTGTATTTAAAAATGATTCGTAAGGACAAATCATTTCCATCAGCACATTTATGTACAGTAATTTGCTTGTTTTGTGTTTTGCCAGAATACAGTCTCACAACAAGATACTGTATTTTGATATACAAGCAGTAAATAATGTGTTGAGAACCTGAACATTTTAAATAAATGTTGTTGTTTTTGCCAAAACAATTAAATTCCTAAATTAAAACTTTTCTTTAGAATTAAAACTATTCTGATGCAACACCTAACATTTTATTTTTCATATGGTGTGTATTTCAGCCATTTTTTGACATGTCAAGTACACCTAGTCTAGATCAGAAGTGTGTGAAGTTCGGCCCTTGGAGTGATTTTG
Organism: Hypsolebias longignatus; assembly: GCA_031762435.1. Classification (NCBI taxonomy): domain Eukaryota; kingdom Metazoa; phylum Chordata; class Actinopteri; order Cyprinodontiformes; family Rivulidae; genus Hypsolebias; species Hypsolebias longignatus. The sequence continues at coordinate 22,583,490 of JARVGV010000474.1, forward strand.
TGCAGGCAATTTAAGAATGTTATAATTTTAGGTGTAAGCTTAAGAGGTTGTTGCAGATGTGCACCTTCTGCAAATTTCATGATAATACTTTTTAAGTATATAATGTTACATAGAAAATTAGAAGATTTTTTTTCTCTCCAAATGTGCTATATTAGATGCAAAAATAACCTTTGGCAATAATTGCTTCTTTTATTTATTTGGTTGTATATTTATTTCAATTTCATTTGATTTCATTTGACTTTTTACCAAAAAGGAGACTTTTGGATAATTGTTCATAAAACTTGACTAAATATAATGTTTTAAAATAGGAGAAGCAATAAACCAATGTCCCTTGTCACTGAAGAATTTAAACAGTGAATGTTTTGCAGTTTATGAGATGAGTTATGGACTGGAAGTGAACAGGAAATGCAAGTAAACCTTAATTTTTTTTGTGTGTGCAAAATGTTTAAATGTGTAAGACAACAAGCCACGACGGAGCACAAGCTAGTGTATCTCCTGTGCCAGGTAAATGGTAAGGGTTGTGTCAGGAAGATCATCTGATGTACAACACCTTTGCAAAAACTAACATGTGAGTTTATCTAAGCAACATCATACTGGATCAGTCAAGACCTGGGTTAACAAAAACCGCCAACGATATTGTTGACAAAAAGGATGCCGGCAAAAATTGCGCTACTGTTAGTCGAAGACCACGAGGAGGGAAATGTGTCAGGAGGGAGAAGAGGAAAGCCAAGAATATAGGACTGAGGTTGGCAAGTCTAAATGAGGGGATTATGACAGGTTAAGGTAGAGAAGCTGGCTGATGATGCAGAGCAGGAAGGTAGGTGTTTATGTGTCCAAAAGACCACAAGAAAGGGCAGCAAAGTTTGCAGCATTGGAGCAGGGTTTAAACTGTTTGACTATGGTGTGGATGAGAAAAAAAATGGAGTAGAAGTTGTCCTGAAGGAGGAGTTAGCAAATACTGTAGTAGAGGTGAAGAGAGAGTCAGATAGGGTGATGTGTCTGGAGGTAGACGTAGAAGGCCTGATGCTAAATGCTGTCTGTGGTTATGCTCCACAGGTTGGATGTGATGTATAAGAAGGATTAATTCTGGAAAGATCTGGATGAAGTGATAGAGAGTATTCTCAGGGAGGAGAGAGAGGTGATCGGTGCAGACCTGAATGGACATGATGACGAAGGAAGCAGAGGGGACAAGGAAGTGATGGGTAGGTTAGGTGTGAAGGAAAGAAACCAGAAAGGTTAGATGTTGATGGATTTAGCTGAGAATGGAAATGGGTGTAGTCAACACATATTTTCAAAAGAGGAAGGAATATAGCCTGACAAAGAGTGGAGGCCGGCATACACAGGCAGACTACATCTTGTGTAGAAGAGGAAACCTGGGGGAGATTGGGAGCTGTAAGGTTGTAAGGCAGGGGAGAGCGTGGCCAGACAGCATCTGATGGGTGTGTGTAGAATGACTGTTGTTGTGAAGAAGAGAAAAATAGTAAAATCAGAGAAGACCAAATGGTGGAAGCTGAAGAAGGAAGAATGTTGTGAGGAGTTCAGAAAGGAGCTGTTGGGGACTGGGGGCTAAGAAAGAGCTTCCAGATGACTGGGCTACTACAGCAACAGTAAATTGAGAGACAAGTAGGAAGGTACTTGCTGTGTCATCTGGACAGATGAAAGATAATGAAACCTGGTTGTGGAATAGTGAAGTACAGGAAGCTATTCAAAGGAAGAGGTTAGACAAGAAGAAATATGACAGTGAAAGGACTGAGAAGAGGAGACAGGAATATAAGGAGATGTAACATAAAGCAATGAGGGTGATAGCTTAGGCAAAGCAGAAGGCACATGATGAGTTGTATGGAAGACTGGACACTAAAGAGGGCGAGAAGGACTTGTACCAATTGGCAAGCCAGAGAGATCAGGCCGTAAAGGTTGTAGCACAGGTTAGGCTTGTTAATGCTTTTTTCTCACTCTCGTTCCCCTCCTGCTTTTGCTCTTTTGCTCTCTTTTTTAATGAACTTTTTTCAGAGCCCCTATTTGCATACCTTTCAAATTGTAAACTATGGATTTGTTCAACTGGTCTCTGAACACAGTCAATCTAATTTTCTTACAAAAAGACAGGGTGAAGGAGAGCCCTTTTCTCAGAAACATAATTGGATTTATTATAAATGGATTCTACTGTTTGGAGTTGGTGGAAATCTGGATTGTTGACAAAATCAGAAAAGTCATCAGCTGTTTAAGCTGTCTGGAATATGTGTGCTGGACTTTGCAGCACTCAGACTGTGTGCAAACTATATGTGGACCTGTATCAGATCTGAGCAGACAGGACTGTGGAACCTTATGGCAGTGTTCACGGACGGTTGGAAGGAAGAGATCTTGGAGAAGTTGTAAGCCCAGCTTCAGCGTAAGTAATCACAATTTGGCTGTTAGGTATAGCTAAGAAATGTACTAGCAAGACTGTATAAAAGCCATACGTGGAAATTAAAGAGCTCTGGCCTTGGAAGGCTGACTATCTCAATTTCTCCTTGGATGTTATGGAAACAAGACACTCTGATCTCCCGCCCCCACCCCCGTCTAAGTAATAAGAGCAGCGCTCATAGGGAGCCGCAGCCCCGGTACACTTCCGTCTATCCATCAGACGGCTGTATGGAATGGAGTTTTGCTGTACTTAAATGTACAATGACAATAAAGTTTATTCTGATTCTAATTAAAGATAGGAATGTTCTAACAAGTAAAGAATGTGTGATGGGACAATGGAAGATGTATTTTGAGGCGCTAATGACTGAACTGAATGATAAAGGAGTGTATGAGTGACTGAGGGCAGTGGGATTGCATCAAGGATCAGCTCTGACTCCCTTCTTGTTTGCTCTGGTGATGGCCAGGCTAACAGATGAGGTCAGACAGGAATCCCCATGGACTATGGTGTTTGCAGATGACATGATCTGTGGTGAGAACTGGTGGAGGAGAACTTATGAGGTGCAGGTATACACTTGAAAGAAGAGGAATGAAAGTCGGCCATAATAAGACAGAGTACATGTGTGATAATGAGAAGGATACAGGTGAAACAGTGATGTTAAACAGAGGTTACAAAGGTGTAGACCTTCAAATACATAGGGTCCACTGTCCAGGAAAAGGGGGAGTGTGGTAAGAAAAAAATAAATAAATCGGGTGAAAAACAGAGTGCAGGCAGGATAGAGGGGCTGGAGAAAAGTTTCAGAAGTGATTTGTGACAAAAGAGTGGCAGCAAATTATTTTTTTAAGTCACTTTTTTTTTTCTTGAATTCAATATTTTGTGGCCTGAGAGGACATTTATTTTGATAACTTTGCCTCTCATATGAAAAAAAAAAAAGGATTTCCCTAGTCTAAACCTTAAGCATGCCCGCAATCCTGATGAAGGGAAGGTTTGAAATTCATCAGTAGATAATTAATGGCCCCATTTAAATAACAACTGTGTCACTGGACATTCAGTGCATGCAATTTTGCAAGCAAGCCTTTTTACCAAAGTGAAAACTATTTTTTTTTCTTTAAAAATAAAACATGGATGGATGATTCTAAAGCGGTTGTTTGGTGATTTGTTTTTGCTGTTGTGAATAAAGTGATTCATCGCCGGTGATTACAAGGCGCCTTGAATCATTTATTCATCTGCCACTGTTGTATTTGTCTACTTGTTTACAGGCTCTCATTACTATGAGGTTAATTACTTTCAAAGGCTGCTCCATGGATGTAATGTCCAGAGTTGTAGAGCTTATTTGCTGCTTACCATATGTTGCCAATGTGGATTCAAAAAACAAATATGATGAAACAATTAGGATATGAATTAACTACTAATTAGTGTCATGTGATCATGACAAATTATATATAAATATAATATTTGGTTAGTTACGTGGCAACTGGAGCAAAAGCCATATAAAATTGTGAACTTAAAGGTCTGATAGCATTATTACATTTTTACGGCAATTCACGATTGTGACAAAAACATGATTTTATAAAAGTTTGGATGGTGCATAAAATATAAATAGAACAAAGCTCAGTGGATCACAATAAGTTCATTTGATCATATGAAAACAATGTGACATGCTGAAAGACCAAAAGGTTTTTTTGATAACATTTTTGCTACGATTAAAATTATACCACCAACAGATTTAAAAGAAGTTAAAACATGGTTGACAAAAGAAGTGGGAGATGATGTCTAATTAACCGTGAGGGAGAGCATCTCACTACATAATAGTTATAATGATGGCCGGTCTGAAACATTATAGGGGAAAAAACATCTCGGGGAATTTGAGGCCTAACCCAGTACCTCAATGCACTACAATTTTTGGAGTCTAGTTTGCAAATGGCAATAACAAGAGCTTCTCCAAATAAATTTGAAACTCAATCCTTAATCATACTTTGTGGATTTTTTGTTATTGTTTGCAAAATCTGAATTATCCATCCATCCATCCATCCACCATCTTCGACTTGTTTCGAAGTTGGGCCATGGAGGCAGCAGCTTGAATGTGGAGAACAAGACCTTTCTTTCCACAGCCCAATCTTCCAGCTCTTCTGAGAGGATTCCAAGGAGTTCCAGGCCAACTGAGCGATAGAGCCTCTCCAAGGTGTCCTGGGTCTTCCCTGGAGTCTCCTCCCAGTCGGACATGCCTGAAGCAACTCCCTTGAGAGGAACCTAGCGAGTATCCTTACCAGATACCCAAAATACCTCAACTGGCTCATCTCTATGTAGAGCTGTTCCACTCTGAATCTCTCCTGGATAACTGAACTTCTCACCCTATTTTTAAGGGGAGAGTCCAGCTACTCTGATGAGGAAACATTTCAACCACCTGCATCGGCGATCCTTTTCTTTCAGCCACTACCCAGAGTCCGTGGCCATAGGTGGGGGTAGGAACATAGACTGGCTGGTTCAAAGAGAGCTTCACCTTACAGCTTAGCTCCCTTGTTACCACAACAGACTGGCATAGAATCTGCAAAACTGCAGCTGTGTCAATCTTCTCAGAGCTGTTGTTTTGCAAAAAGTCTCTGTGTGAAAAGTAGTTTGCCTTGAACTCCCCGAACTGAGCAGTTCGTCTCCGGACCCGAACCAGAAGATGGTTCATCTGTGGACCAAATCAGAGAGGTTGTGCCAAGGTTCTCTCGTTCAACTCCTGAGCAGATAAAAATGTTTCTCATATACAATTGTTAGAGGTTTAAATAACTGCAGAAGATGAAGCTTTTTCTCACTGCAAGACTCACGTTCTTGGCTTGAAGTCTAAACATGCAGAAGGTGCCAATGGATGGTGTATCTTCTCATCAGCTGTTGCCCTCAGACCCCTGAAGCTGTCACAGTGATGGTCAGCTACCTTGAGCAGTTCCTGGCGAGTCCTCCTCATGGTGTCCCTGGTCTGAAGTTTTAGAACTTTTCTGAACTTGATTTTTGATCTTGACCTTGAAGCTAGGGTAATGAAAAGATAATAAAGATGTGACACTTCATATAGTGATGACGCATATGTGTATCAAGTTTCCTTAAATTGCCTTGAGCGGATCAGAGGGTATGGCCCAGACAAGAAAAAGTTTACTGATGTACATGCATACCGTACATATGGATGAACGTAGACTGTACCATAAAGAACCACAAGCAACATGTGTCATTGGAGATTTATAGACTGGAAAAGGTTGTACAACACTGGAACAAAAATGGTGCATGATGGAAAAATCCCTAAAGACTTCATTATTAAAGAACTGTCTTCGGCAGCATAACGGCTTAGTGGTTAGCACTATTGCCTCACAATAAGAAAGTATCTAAAAAAAGCTAAGTCTGGTCCTCTGGACATTCATAAAACAAAACAAAACAAAGCAAAAAAATAAAAAAAATTGAAAGTAATTTGTCCAAAAACATGCATGCTAGACTGCCTTCAGGCCCAGACCTTTGCAAAAGAGTTGTGTGATCTCAATGGGATTTTCCAGGTTAAATAAAGGTTAAAAAAATAACTTATGTACTTTTATTGTTTGTTCACTTGTATTATGAACATGCACACAACAGAATTCCCTTCATTAGGAAACACCAGCTTTTTTTATTTTCTTCTTGAAAATGATTAAACTGAATGAAATAAAAATAACTGTATTTCTCATGTATATGTGAGAATCAGGGGGGACTTTTTGAGATCTGTGGGTGGCACTTCCAGCTTGATTATAGCTGTCAAACGTTCCAACACAGTGTTGCTCAAGACTTTCATTAGTAATCATAATGGGCTTTGTAGTCAGCCATGTCTCATTATTTTAGGTTTCTTTCTTCTCTAGTTTTTTTTAAATCACATGTTTTATTGTTCAGATTTTCTTTATAGATTGTTATGGTGGGTTCATTTTTACTTAATTTAAAATCTCTCAAAAGATCACTCGTATATATTTTTATCTAGTTTGCTATTCTTTTCTTGCATTGCTTCTTTTCTACCTGTTGCTCTTCATGTTTTTGACTCTTGACTAAGCAATAAATCATAAATCATTCAATCTTCTTAAAGCACTCTCATGCAATTTCTATGACCTAGGAACAGCAGGGTTTTTTTTTCTTCACATGGTTAGTTCATTAACTGAGCCTCTGCATCCCCATCCCATTGCACTTGTTTTACTAAAAATAATAATGATAATAAAATATAAATACTATGCAAATGTTTTACATGATCTCAGAATAGTTTTGGGTAGTTAAGTCACTTCACAATGTCAATACATGTATCTCAATTATGCAATAATGTAACTAATAATTGTAAAAAAAAAAAAATTAAAAAAAGCAACTATTTAAATAAATCTTTTGAACTTGTGTGGACAGGCTATAAAGATGGTAGCTCAGTTTGGAGAAACAGTTTAATTTTGACTGTACTGTATTGACAAGGTAACAGTTAGTCCAAGTAGGGCAAAAAAAAGTTAATTACAGGCATTTTAGAATAAATCTAATGTTAAAAATAAATAGTTGTTCAGCAAACATTATTTTATAGACTTTTGCTTTCCCATTAATTTCATATTCAGTTGATATTTACATAATATCCTTTGGTTATTTGCAAGTACAAATCACAGCAGCAGCTAGCTGTTCCACGTCTGGTGAATCATGTAGTGTTTTCAGGAAATCTCTGACACTGAAGAAAATGTCAGGATTTGTTCATCATTATTTATTTTTTAATTTAATTTTTTTTTCTTTTTGTTGTTTATTTCTTTGTTTATTTCGAGGGGTTGGGGGGGGCACATGTTTGGGTTGCTTTATGTGTTTTCTATTAAGATTACATGTAATTTCCTTATTTGTGTAATGCTTTCTACGGTAAGTGTTTCACTCATGTTTCCCAGTATCTCCTGAAAAAATGTTGCCACGCTAAGAAAAAAAAAAAAAAAAAAAAAAACCAAAAAAATTACTAGAATAGTCATACTTTTTTTTTTAACAGCTGTCTTTTATTTTCCATGAGTCAGAAAATTAATGACAGCTGTAAAAAAAAAAGTATGACTTTATTCTCATAATTTTATGCCTTTTTTTTCTTAGCGTGGCAATGTAATTTATTACTTTTTTTAGCATAGCCCAAAGTTCCATTGTATGTAATTTTCCGACTCATGGAAAAAAATAAAATAAAATTACGACTGCTGTAAAAAAATAAATAAATAAATAAAATTAAAAAGTCTTCTATAACGCCATTCTTGTAATTTTACGGCTTTTAATTATTTATTTATTTATTTTAGCGTAACAATGTCTGTTTTTTTCTTTTCTTTTCTTTCTTTTTTTTTTTAAGCGTGACCCTAAAGCTCCATCGTAGTCATCTAACCCAAGGCTTCTGGCATAATTCAAAGAAAAGGCCAGATTTAAGGGGAAAAGAGGTTGCCTCAACATGTTGTGATTTGATGGGGATCAACACACACGATGCTTAAGAGTTAAACAGCAGGCAGTCTACAAGACTTTGGCTGGGGAGAGAAATAGAGCGTTAACTATTATGGCGCAGCAAGATTACAGATGCACTTGGCTCAGAGAGATAAGTAACATCGTCAGCCATAAAGTTTGTCTTAAACCTCATTTATAATTTTCTTGTGAAACATGCATAATAAAACAATGAGTGAAAGAAAACCTTAAAAGCCAGTGTAGAGAAGGCAATGCAAGTCTTATCTATAATTTGTTGCATTGAGCCAGCTTCAAATAAAAGATTTTGAAAAAGATGATCTCAGGAAGACAACAGAAAAATGTGAAATGGATGAAGTTCTGGCCACGTCAGATTAAATTAATACCCTGTCTGCTGTATGGTCCACCAGAAGATCCACTGGGGTTGAAAGGGTCAGAGCATTGTAGTTGCCTCACTTTGCCATGAAGTTTATTGTGCATCCCAAACAACATGCCATCTGATTTGCTAATTTTATAACGCAAAGAAGTTATATGTCTTTATTGTTCTTCTTACAGTTGTGAACTTTACACATGCACGTTGCCTTTTTAGTGTAGACTTCACATGAAGATGTGGGTGGAAAAGGTGAAGCACGCACGTCTGCCTCCACCTTCATACACCCCACTCTGGGTGCTTGAGCAAAGCCTTTATCTGCTCCACCGGGCACCCCAGATGGCAGCACTCTGCTCCACACAGAGTGCTGTGGTAGCTCGATGGGCTGTGGTTGTAACAGCCAAGGTTGTTCACATGCAAAATGAAGGAATTTTGCATGTGAACGACTAGTTATGGGTGTCAGCAACAAACTGCTTGATCCACTATGAGAAAGTTGTCAGAGATCTGATGGCAGAGGATCCCACACACAAACTCAGAACGGTTTAAAATGTTTATTGAATGAATAAACAGCTTCTGATGATTCGGGTCCAGAGCTGGAACTGTGTCTAAAACGATACAGAGGAGAG
>JARVGV010000474.1:22710121-22722402 GCA_031762435.1 Hypsolebias longignatus
AGGTCTCTCTTGAAAATGAGTTCTCGTGGCTCAGTGAGACTAACCTGGATAAATAAAGGTCAAATGAAAAAAAAAATTCATTAGCTCCTCAAAGTACTCCTTCAATCTTCCCATCACACTCTCCTCACTTGTTAGAACATTTTAGTTCCTATATTTAACAAGCCTAACCTGTTGCACATTCTTTCCAGCTTAATCCCTCTGTCTCACCAATTAGTGCAAGTCCTTCACACCCTCTTTAGTGTCCAGCCTCCCATACAACTCCTCATACACCTTCCACTTTGCCTTAGCTACTTCCCTCTTTGCTCTACGTCCCATCTCCTTATATTCCTGTCTCCTCTCTTCAGTTCTCTCATTGTCATATTACTTCGTGGCTAACCTCTTTCTTTGAATAGCGTCCTGCACTTCACTCTTCCACCACCAGGTTTCCTTATCATCCATTATCTGTCCAGATGACACATCAAGTACTACTCATCTCTACAGGTACAGTTTTTGTAGTAGCCCAATCATTTGGAAGCTTTTTCTTACTATCCAGAGCCTTTAACAGCATCTCCTTTGAATTTCTCACAACATTCATCAAATTTTCCATAAAGAGTGATTCAATAAAATTTCTATTTTTCAAATTTTGCTCTTATCAAATTAATTGACATACTGTACAGTATATATAACCTACTAAAATAATGTTTTGTCTTTTTGAAGTTCTAAAACATTGGATGTAATTCTTTTGTCAATGCTTTATTCCAAAACTGGTTATTAAATAAAAGTAGTATTTTAAAGAAATGTATATAAGCTGTCTTGCAGGCCGAAGTTTTAAACAAAGATCTTGTGTGAATGTTAGTGCTCAAAGTATTGTAGTGGATGAATCTCAGCTTTTACCACATCAAATTTTAGCTCAATATCAATCAAATTTATTGTTATAGCCATTTTGTGATTTATGAAAACCAGCCACTAGGGAGCACAAGCCAGTGTATCTCTTATCCTGGGTAAATGGTGAGGATTGTGCCAGGAAGGGCATCTGACTTTTGCCAAAACTAATATGTGAGTTAATCTAAGTGACACCATACGAGATTGGTCAGGGCCCGGGTTAACAACGACCACCACCGGTGCTGTTTTGCTTCCTCTAGGATTAATTTTTAGAAAGCACGGCATCTACTTTTACTGCTATGCTGATGACTGCCAAATCTATGTGCCTTTGAGGTGAGTTGATGCCTGGTCCATTAAACCTCTTTTATCGTGTCTCGAGGATCTTAAAGCTTGGATGGCCCTAAACATCCTATATTTTAATGAAAAAAAGACAGAGGTGCTTGTTTTTGGACCTAGTGAAGCTTGTTTAAGCCCTCCAATTGACTTAGACCCCCTGACAATGTACGTAAAGGCTACAGTTACAAATCTTGGTATTAAAATGGACAGTGATTTTTAAACGCGACAGTCAAATAAGGGCCACAGTAAAGTCTGGTTTTTAATCATTTGAGAAAATTGGCAAAGGTGAAACCCATTCTTTCAAGGCAACTGTTTGAAACAGTAATTCATGCCTTGATTTCATTACAGCTGGATTACTGTAATTCTCTCTATCTTGGAGTCAGCCAGTCCTCACTTTCGCATCTGCAGCTGGTGCAAAATGCTGCTGTGCGTCTCTTAACTGGAACACACAAAAGAGAGCACATCACACCTGTCCTGGCTTCTCTCCACTGGCTGCCTGTGTATTTTAGAGTTCATTTAAAAATTCTGTTGTTTGTTTTTAAGGTTTTAAACAGCCTGAAAACTCATCTCTTCTCATTGGCCTTCAACCCAACTGAGACTTGATTTTACTTCATTTTTTAGTGATATTGATTTTTATCTGTTTAACTTGTCGTTTTATTGTGTTTTAAATTGAGTTATTTTAGTTCACTGTGTGCTTGGGTTTGTACAAAGTAGCTCTAGTTTTTATGCTCTCTTTTTATCTTGTTTTTAACTTGTTCAGCACTTTGTTTCAGCTGTTGCTGTGTTGAAGTGCTTTATAAATAAATATGATGATGATGATGATGATGATGTTGATAAAACGGGGTGCCTGCACTGTTAGTTGAAGACCAGGAGGAGGGAAACATTTCAACATGAAACATGCTAACATATCACTTGAGGTTGCTGTTTTTGCATCAGCAGGCTATATGCATCACTTCAAGGAGTGCTAAATTAAAATATACTGCTGCAATATCATTTTCTTTTTTCTGAATAGTAAAGAATTAAACAAGTTGATTAAATGACAGAGATAATGCATCATTTCTGTGCTGGACAAGATTTAAATTAAATCTAGAATACTGATAAAGACATATAGTACTCAAAATTCACTGAATATCATTGCCAAACAAACAATAAAAAAGAAATAATTAATCATGAATAATTCAGCCCAACAGGGGGCCAAGATGGTGTAGAGGCAGGGCAGACGGCTTAGGGACCCAAAGGACCCAGGTTCGATCCCCGGTCACTGCATCCATTGTGGTGTCCTTGGGCAGCACACCCTATCCCCAAATTGCCCCCCGGGCGCTTTCAATAGCTGCCCACTTCACCACCTGGTGGTGGATGGGTTAAATGCAGAGAGTAATTTCGTCCTTGTGTGGCAACATACATTGATGACATTGTGTGACATTATTATTATTATTATTATTATGTTTAAAACGTATTACTTCCTACAGTGAGATTTCAAAGATTAGCATATGAACTGCAGGAAATTCCACTTACGGTATCTGAGAAGTTTTAAATGAAACACAACTTAAATAAGACCTTAATGTGTTGTCTAAAGGGCAAAAATTCATGGTATTGATGCAGACACTGATGCAGACAGCTGAATTTTAGACAGTTGACTTTGGAATTGTTTTAGGAGGCAAACTAAGAACCTAAAGTTCTTAGATATTTGTACTCCCCACTGCCTGTTTGTCCAAAGATTTAGGCACCATCTGTTTTTGATATATTGTGACTTACTGTGTCCTTTCCTGCACAGAGTCAGTGAAAAAATGCCATGTTAGGTTCTGAGTGTCAAGAACAAGCAGAGCTGCACTTTTAAGCAAAAGGATTACTGTTGTCTGAGCTCCTGCCACCACCTACACAGACTGGGTCACAGGTGCATAATACTGGAATATTTTCATGAATTTAAATGATGCTGGAATATCTGAACTGAATCTTCAAAAGGAAGTCAGCAGGTTTCATTTTCCTACGCACTGAATGCAAAGTCACAACAGTGTCCACTGAGCTTAGAGATAATTTATTAAAAACCTATCAGGTTCTTCTGATGGATGCTTTTATTAAGTAACCAAATGTTCCCCACATTTTATCTCTAATATTGCCACTAAAGCTGACTGGCGCATCGAGAAATTCCTTTTGGCAGTTAAATGATCCCCTTAAAGACATCTGATATCCCTACGAGAAAATATAAATGTTTTACATTTAGAAAAAGTGAGACACACAGTTTGGAATAGTTATTTTGCAATCCCAACATAAATTTGTCAACAGATTAGCAAAAAGCTTTATTTACATCTTGTGGAAATAATTTACATTTACAAAAACTAAATTACTGTATATGTCTCAATCTACATATACCCACCACACTAAGGGCAGCACAACAGTGTAGTGGTTAGCACTGTTGTCTGGTCCTGGTTTTAATCCCCTAGTTGGGCCTGGGCCGTGTCTGTGTGGTGCTTGCATGTTCTAAAGTTTATGTGGGTTTCCTCCCACAGCATATTTAGGTGGCCTTCAAAAGAGTTGTGCAATCTCAATGGAATTTGCCTGCTTAGATTAAGGTTAATAATAAAAAAAAATAACTTGCACATTCAGAAGTGTGATGTTGTGTCCACAAGTCATATTGCAGAAAATAAGCATATGAACGGTTTGCATGCTATCATGGTATCATGTTGTATTTTTTTGTAGGGGTAGACTATAGAATGGATAATTTATGAATTATAGCTAATTCACAATTTACCAAACCTCGAGGCACCTCCCTGATAAAGAGGGAAAACTACAAATCTATGATACATAGAATTATCAGTCTCGATATATCACCCCAAACTATAAGTTCTTTTCTTCAGGGTAATATCATAATTCCATTAACACACACACACAAACACACACTACTGAATTAGGTTTGGCACTGCTTATGTGAAATTTATTAAAAGATAGTGAAATAGTTACAAGCTGTGGCAAATATGAGTGAAAAGTAGTGAAAAATGTAATCTTGAAATACAACAAACGTTTTATTGTATATTTGTGTTAAACTGTTTGGCTTTGAGGCAAATTTTTAAGCTTTGGTCTATTAAACGTTGTGGGGGCAGGTTTAACTGAAATTAATAATAAAATAATTAAAAGGAAAGTTCTATATTTGAAACTTGTCAAAGGCAACTAAACGGATAAAATCATGGAAGTTCGTATGTCCAAGATTTATTTCCTGACTCCAAAGGCATAGGCCGGGAGTTCCCCGTGGGAACCTCTTAGCTTTGGCTGGTTTTTCAGCTCTGGTCGAAGCGGTAAACGTGGGTCTCTCCATGGCAATTTGATTGGCTGGAACTGGTGATGAGCGTTGGAAGTCTCAGCCAGAACTACTGTACTTATAACCTCCCAGAGTTATTGGAGAAGTTTGGACTGATTTTACTTTACTACTGTGCTGAATCAAACCAGAAATATCTGGTTGGTGGCTTTCTTAGAAAATTGTCTCTACGAGGAAGCTGGTTTAAAAAAACAACAATAAATGAACAAAATCTTCTGATGAAATAAAACAAAGATGTGAAGAGTAGACATAAAGTGTAAAATTAAAAGATGTAAGAGCGAAGAGAAAGAAAAAGTAGGAGTAAAAACCAGTATGCGGCTTGTTTTTCATAAATTTCAGAGAGTATGTGTTGGGAATGAAAAACAAACACTATGATTACTTTAACTTAGATGAGCTCAAACTGTCAATGGTTACTTAAAGAAACTCATGCTTAATGCCAATATTTTAACACATCGCATTCTTAATTATATAATATCCTATTGAAAGTTGTCTAAAAGTCATATACTACTGGTATAGCAAAAACAGTATAGCTTTAATTAAAGAAAATAATGAACATGAAGATAACTTTTAGTTATAAGAAACATATAAACACTTTAAATGTGAGAGGTTTATTAACAGATTTTGCAGAACAAATAAACTTTGTCTAGTTATTTAAAGATTAATAATGGTGTGCCACAAGGCTCAGTTTTAGAACCCACTCTTTTTACAATTTATACGTACAAGTAATGTAGGGCAAAATATTCCTGCATCTCTATGCTGAAGATGTAATTTATTGTCAAGTAACACAGTTGCCAAAGTTTTCCAGCTTCTACAGTTTGCATTTGACATCATTCAGTCAGATTTGTTCCATCTCAGACTGGTCCTAAATGCTGATAGAACCAAAGGGGTGTTGTTTTCCAACAGAAAGTCAATGTCAGCAACTCTTCCTCCTATCTCATCCATGCTTGGTGTTCCTACTGAGTTTGTAGATTCTTACACATACTTGAGATTTTAATTGATGCACATCTCTCTTTTAAGCCACATGTTGAAAACTTGATAAAAAAAAAACCACAATTGACATCAGGTTCCTTGTTCAGAAATAGATCTTGTTTAACCCTGAATGCCAGAAAATGCCTTGCAGCTGCCACTTTCCTACTAGCTATTGGTTTTGGTGACATTACTTACATGATGCCCCTGCCAGCTCCTTGCAGATGTTGGATGCTGTCTACCATGGTGTGCTAAGATTCATAACTGGTTGTAACTACAGTACCCATCACTGCACTCTGTACTCACTGGTCAGTTGGTCATTATATACACATAGGCTCTCACACTGGTACATCTTCATCTTTAAATCACTTCTTGGTCTGCTACCTTTTTATATCCGCTCCTACATCTCACGTCATCAGTGCAGTTACAGCATACACTTCCAGGTCTTGATTACCTGCAGCGTCCCCTCGGTGCAGACTGAACTCAGCAAAAAGGCAATTTTTTTATACCCTGCTCCTGTAACCTGGGACACCTTGCAACAAGATCTGAAGCTGTCCACTTCAATTTCTTTGAGATTTTAAACATTTGACAAGGTCATTAAAAAATTCAGCAAATATGTTCTCATTTTTAGTATTTTACCTTGTTTTATACGTCATTGTTTTATAACACTGTTGTTTTATTTTATTTGTTTTTTATTGTTGTATTTTGTTTTCTGTGCTCTATTTGTCTGTGTAAAACAGGACTCAAAAATGAGTTTTTCAAGTTTGTTTTCTTTTGTTTTATATTAAACAGTTCATTTTTGCTCGAGGAAGCAAACCCAAATGTTGTTGTATTTAGGTGCAATGACAATAAAGGTCTATTCTATTCTATTCTATCCTGGGGGGGACGACATATTTTAATATTGTGTACAGACAAAAGACCAAAGACTTTGTTTTTTCTCTATTGTCTCTTGAGATAACTGGATCCAGTTTGGAGCTGTTAAGAAAATACAGAACTTTTAACTGCCTTTAAGATAAATCTCCCAGAAGTAAAGCTCATTCTTTCCAGCCCATGGTGACTGGCATTGGACATCAAAGCAAAATCCAATTAAGAACTACCGCCTGAAATTGAATGCCGCCACTTTCATTCCCTTACCCATCTTCCTTTAATTCATACCTCTTCAAGCCTGTTTTTGAAGAAACACCCTTATGTTATACTTAACTTCCATATTAGCTGGAATTTAAAGACCATGCTAAAGTTTTGCCTGTTCTTCTCTGACTTTTCTGACTTTGGCAATGCTATAACTCACATTAGACTATTCATAGAACCTGAAATCAGAAGAAAACGGTGCACAAAAGGTTAATTGGTTTATGTTTCTCAGATGGTTGAATTGTCAGATGTACACCAATCTGCTGTAACATTGACAGTCAATACTGAGGTGGTCCATGATTTGTGTCCAGGAAATACTCTTTACCAGTCAATGACAAAGAACCTCTGGGATTGAATATGTACAATGGAGGCAAATTTGTACAGATGAAAACCTTTATTTAACGTCTATGTACAAGTATATTTATACATTTACAAAGCTTACACTTTTGTGTTAAAGTTAATGTGATTTAAGCATATAGATGTCTTTTCAGCACAAACATGCTTATGGCTTTAAATGACAAAAAAACACATGATCTTTCAGATATCTTGCTTTTTTGAAAAGCATGATATTGCACATTATGTCACTGGTCCAGAATTTAGTGATTATTTTTATTTCTTTGTTTGTTTTTAACTAAAAGTAAAATTAAAACTGACCCAAAAAATGCATTTATCTGATTGTCAGATGATGGAATTTTTTAAGTAAAAAAGTAGAGAGAAAAAACAAAAGTTGGCACCTGTAGCGGATATGTGGTTGTAAATACATTGTTAATTATCAGTTATGAGTTAAGCTCATAAAATATGCATGTTATATGCAAATAACATCGTGTGTGGGCACCACCTCTACTAAGAGAGGACAAATCGATATCTTATTTACCCCAAAATAATGTACGTGAGTTATTTTCTTGTGTTTAAAGGGCATTTAATAAATTAACACAGAGATATGCCAAAAATAATCACAAATTCAGTTGATTTTATGTATTTTATTATAAAAATAAGAATCTGTGATTATATATGCAAGGCAAAAATTGAATGAACATCAAATGGCTTTGATGAGTAAAATAGATTAAACTTAAAGGCAGACTTAGGACTGGTTTCTTTCTAAGCTGAACTATATTTAAGTTTAATGTGCGGTTGTTGTGAAGTGGTTAAAATGGTGTGAGGTGAGCTAAGTTGGTCTGATAAGTTGTGATGCAGGGTCACCAGCAAATAGATGAAATCATGAGTTGTCCCGTGAACAATTTCTGCAGATACCAGGCAGGTGGGTGCAGATTAGGTAGCTCGTAAATTGCAAAATCTCCCGAGTTACCTTGACTAGTCCTCCTACGGACCTGGTTTGATGGATAACTGCTCTGGATGGATTACTCACAGTTCACTCTGGGAAGATGCTGGCTCTGTATCTTTTGTCACGTCTCGTTTCTTTCTTCCTGGGATGTCTCACTAGGAAGTATTCTCTGAGTTTCAGTGCAGAAGCAGGTTTCTCCTCTCGTCTCTACTCAAAGGATGAAGTTGTCTTCCTGAAGAAGTTCAGAAGCTGCTTCTTCTCTCTCAAAGTTTTCTCAGAAGTAAATGAAGTAGTGCTTTCTTAGAAGAGATGATGAAGTCGTTGAAGTAAGTGATAAAGTCGAAGTACAAGTGAAACTTAACTGTGTAAAACAGATAAGATGGATTCACCTCGAGAGGAGGTGTGGTTATAACTTTTGCTTGTGTTTATAAACCTAATGTCCTGTTTTCTGCCTTAAAGTTTTCGTTTTAAAGAAAAAAAACAAGACAAATGTATTATCTTAAAGAAAGATTACTTAAAACACACATTTTCATAAATAAACATTCAGCATATGGAATAAACAGAAATGACATCTTTGAATTAATAACATGATATATTTTAACCAAAGGTGTCGCTTTCCATCTGTCCATGTGTCCATCTCCTGTAAAAAGGAATGTCAGTTTGAACAAAGGCTTCTTGTAATTTTATCTTCATGAGAACGAGTCTCTGGGAGTAATACTCCTTTTTGATAAGGCAAGTTATCAACATAGCCCGTTCAGATGTTTTAGAAACTCCAAGGTCAGTTGAACACAGGCTCATTAAAACGGTCTGTCCATTTCATGGGAAAATGAGTTCATGTTGCAATGAAGTTAACACAGTGACAGTTTCTTATTTTTTAGTGTCAAATTAAGAGGTTTGTGAGCTGAGACTGAATAAAATGTCTATTCATTCCCAAGGGAGTAGATTAGTCTTGTTTTAACAGTTTCAAACACAAAACACATGAATAATATTTGTTTAAAGTGAGGTGAACTCTTGTTTGTTTGAGCTGAGGTGATGTCTTTTTGTTTTCTGAGGTGTTCTCTTTCTGAGGTGAGGTGTTCCCCTACACACTGCTACTTTGAAAAAAATAAAAAAAGTAAATGCAGTTGCTCCACTTGCATCAAGCGCTTATGCCTAAAGGTGCTCTAGTTTCAGATTGAGAGTGATACTTGTAAATTTTGGGTTTTATTAACCAAAAATGCCAGTAATTTGTTCTACTTCTTTTGGTTGCTGGCTCTTTCTTTGGGCCAATCCTGGGCATTAGTTTTTTTTTTTTTTTTTTACGCCACAGATGAAGTTGGGGACAGCTGCCATGTGAGAGTATGATTGATTTGCAGTAGCTACTGCTTCAAGGGATGTCAAATGTCAGAGGGTCCAAGTACAGTCTTTTCCAGCAGAACATTGCTTTGTTTACAAGACAAGTAGCGTTACTTGTTTTTGCTGTCAGTGGTTGTAATGTCATGTTGACTGGAGGTTTTCTGACAGGAACAATCTGAAATCATAAGGCCAAATCCTCTACAAAAAATAAGACATTTCCAGATTAAAGCTATAAAAAAATCCTTCAAATTCAACATCTGTTTGGTCATACACGTTGGGAGAAACCTCTTACTACAAGCAGTACATTGATGTCCCCAGTCGTTTAGGGATTTGAATAGTGAATGTTAGTAGTTTTTGAGATGTGTATTTATGGACTGGAATTTAACAGGTAAACCCTAATGTTTTGATGCAACATATTCAAGTGGGTAGTAGTTAAACTGTGTACAGGTAGTCCTCGGGTTACGACGGTCTCGGGTTACGACGTTTTGAGGTTACGACGTATCTCCCTTATTCATGTTACGTGGTTACGTCGGTTTTACGTCAGTTTTACGTCATTAAACGTCGTAACGCAGCTGCGCAGCGGCGGAAGAATACAGTACTGTACAGGTACTACTGTACGGAGGAGGACGGTGTCACTAGCATCCCAGTAGGCCATTAGCCCTTCATTATGGCTCCCAAACGCAAGGAGACTCTTCTGATTGCAGTGCATCGAGGAAATGGAAGGCCATCACCATGGACTTACGTCGAAAATTGATTTACGCGCTTTGTAAAACAAGTACGTCACATATGTTTACGTACATTCTGACACGTCGAAAATTGGTTTACGACACCGCGTAGGAACAGATCTACGTCGTAAGTTGAGGACTACCTGTATTTATGTATAATCTCTGCAGAAGAACTGCCTAGCTCTATCAGGGTTATCTTTTGGCTGTCAGTTCTTATTTTCTTACTGCCTGAGGTTCTTGAGAAAGATCAACATTTCCAGTAAAACAAGTGTCACCACAAACGCACAAAACGTTTAACGAAGCATCTTTTTTTTTTGTTTCCCCAAACATCCAAACCCTTTACTCCACAGTGAGCTGAATCTCTCCAACCAGGCCGTGTACGCCAAGCTCCCACCATCAACCACCAACCACACTGCAGGAGGAGGCGGACCACCAGATGAAAGCAGTCCAGAGGAAATAGAGGTGCTGCTGTCCAATCAGAAGGCCGCTCTCCGCCAGCCGTCCTTCTTGCGTGCACTCATCAAAGCCTTCGGTCCCTACTTTCTAATTGGCTCAGCCTTCAAACTCCTGCAGGATGTCATCACCTTTGTCAACCCCCAGCTGCTCAGGTGAAGCGTTTACTTCCTCCTCTTTGCTGCAATACGTTAGCAAACAGCATGCATTGTTCCAGTGCAGTGAAGTCTTCCTACGTGTTGTATTTGTGTTTGCATCTTACTTTACTTCATCCAAATTAGGGACACTGCCTTTATTTACAATGTATTCTGTCTTTGTTCAGGATGTAAATTTATTTCCTCTTCGTATTTCAGTGAGCTGAAAGAGAGAAGAGTTAAAAATATGATGCAAATAAACCTGCAAAGGCCTTATCTCTTAGTATTAGCAAGAGATAAGGTAAAGCGTATTAGTGTTTTTTCATAGAAAATGTGCCGGTGGGATTGAGAAGGTCCAAGAAGTATTCCTTACACCTCCCAACGACATCACTGGTTAAAGTCAACAGCATTCCACCTTCACCGAAAACAATGTTAGAGCTGCTCCTCCTCAGCGGTCTGTTGGTTTGCCAGAATCTCCTTCGAGCCGACCGAGAGTTTCTATCCAAGGCCTCACTGAACTCTAAGCTTTTGCCTCTTGATCAGCCAAGGCTGTGGCTCACTTGGTCCTCCGGTAGTTCAGCTGCCGCCGGAGTCCTACCAGCCAATAAGGCCCGAGAGGACGCCTTCTTCAGCTTGACAGCCTCCCTAACACAGGGCGTCCACCACTGAGTACGAGGATGGCCACCGCGAGAAGCACCGACATCTTTGTGGTAGAGTTGCATTCAGCCTAAAAAAATCCAACCCGGCCGCAGCCCGTAGCCATTTTATCTAAACCCAACCTGATCCAATCAAATTAACTGTAATTACAGGCCCTAATCAACTGTTTTATTAAGCTTTTACTGCTTTTGTAAGCAAATCAGTTTGACATATCATCCAGGACATCCTTGTAAAAGAGATTGATGATCTCAATGGATTTCTTCCTGGTAAAATAAAGGTATTAAAAAAATATTTAAAAAACATAGTTCAAAGAAAGGAAGATGAAAGATTTCTTGTTTCACCAAATGGATATTAACATACAAAGAGAATAGCCTAAATATCAGCTGTAAAGATAGGCCATTATACAGATGAACAAAAGTATTTGTAGAGCAAAATTATTTGGAGAAATATAGAACAAGTCTATTTTAATTGAACGTGCTGCTCGCTTCAGCTTTTGTAAATGCTGCTACTTCCTTAACTTCAGACGACAGCAGGTGCAGAGACACGTGCAACCAGTGATCAAATCCATCCATCCATTATCTTTACCCGTTTCTTCCTTCTCAGGTAGCAGGCTCGCTGGTACCCATGTGCAGCCATCACTGTGTGAGAGGTGGGGTACACCCCTGGAGGACAGGTCGCAAGTCCAGGGTTGTCCATCTGAGCTTAACACAACTTTTTTTAACCTCTTTAAACCAGCCGGTCGGACCTGCCTCCTCCTTGACAAGTTTTATACAGTTTTATGTTGTGCATTTAGTTTTCTTTGTGCTGTATGAGTCATAAAACCATATCATAGAAACCTGAGCCCACATGCACAATTATTGCGCAATGCGCCAGCAATCTCTTCAGTCTGATTAACTGCTGCGCTCTTCTTTCTTTCTTCATCCTCTCAACATATAAACTTACTGCCTCCTCCTCTACAAGTAGATTAACAGTTTTATATTGTGCATTCTTTACGTTTATTTGTGCTTTATTATGTACAGTACAGGTAGTCCCCGACCTACGAACGGGTTCCGGACCTAAGGACCGTTCGTAGCTCGATTCTGCCGTAGGTCGGA
>JARVGV010000474.1:22826352-22838539 GCA_031762435.1 Hypsolebias longignatus
CTAGAGTACATTTTTGTCTGTTTATTTGTACTTTTACTTAAGTACAGTGTTTGAGTACTTTCTCCACCACTGGTCCTCACCATGTTGTTCAGCCTGTCCTCCAGACTGCCATTGGTTACGGTCCAGTTGTGCAGTTCTTCAGCAGAGTCATCTAAAGGAGAGCCTCCGGTTGCCATGTCACCTGCTCACAGCATGAATAAATGCACAACAAAAATGCACGCAGGTTAGCAAACTAAAAACACCACACCAAAATCCAGTCACACTAATAAACCAAAAGCGACAAGGTGATTAGTTCATCAAAGTCTACAAATCGTTAAAAAATACAACACGGGAAATGCATATTTTAAAGGGATTCATCCTAAAGTTAAGACACAGTACTAAACTTAACGTTGAAAACTCGCCTAACCGGCTAATCTCTCCCCACAGATGACGTTTAATTTTCAGCTACCCGTAAAGGTTAACGTTAGCGAATGCGTCAGATCTTACCGACAACATTTTAATTAACAGCTTTTAATTTACGAAGAGCTCTAAACATAAAATCACTAACGTCGCAGTGGACGTCGAGCTGCCTGTGACCAGTCTGTGTTAGCGTTAGCTGCCCTTTTGTTTTGTGGCCCGCTCGGATTCTCGAGGAAAAATGTAAAACACTTCCACCAACCGACTGCGCGAGGACGGACGAGCACGAGCTCAACGTTACGTTGGAAGTCCGAGCCGTAAGAAGCTGTAGCTGCTACCAAGGAGAAAGTGAACTCAGCAGTGGCTGCTCTTGTGATTAGCTCGAACTAAGTCAACATCAGTGTGCAAACGCGTCCTTCTTAGGGAACTTTAGAATACAGTACTAGCAAATCATTTGTGACCTATATCCGACTAGCAATCGCCATGGCAACACACTGAGATCCAGTCACCCTATGCTAACGCGTCTCTCGTCCAAGTGGTCAAGCTCAACCGCTTTGAGAAGCTAAAAAAAAAAAAAAAAAAACTAATGACGTGATATATTTTGCTTCTCATAAAGCTAACCTAAGCTGTATAGGTAAAAATGATGAAAAACAGCATTTAGTATAAAAATTGTAAAGTTGAGCTTCGAAGTGAAATAAGACTGTTTACCTTACGAAGTAACCGTTTGCATACCAACAAGAGCTAACAGAAGTTAGCGCGACGCTGCTTTATGGCAGGCCGAATGATCATATATTAGTTAGACAGGCGAGTCAATGCAGATGTTCAAAATTGTTCTTTGCTGTCCTGGTGCATGAATCCAAGTAGATGAATCTAACAAGCTGAATCAGCTCACCTGGACAGATTCTTCTTTGTTGAAATGTTTCGTCTTTTATCCAAAATACTTCTTCCGTCTGAGGAGCTTCAACAAACAGCACCTTATTATGGTGGATCAACCAGTTTGCTGGTGACCGCCAAAACTAGTTGTTCACATGCAAAAGGAGGACCATCAGCCTAATGATGTAGGGAGGAAGGAAGCCACCTTTGTGCAGAGAACCTGCCCATCATTACACAGAGGCAGAGGCTTTTGTGTCCAATTGTCCCCTGTTATAATACTGTTATTACGTGTATAACTCAGCCTTCTGTGAATAGCAAACGGCCATCAGGGCACTAATGATTCAGCTTATCCTCCTTTTCCATGTGACCAACTAATTTTGGCAGTCTCCAGCAAACTGGATGATCCACTATGAGAAGGTGTTTGCAGCTCCTCAGAATGAAGAGGTCTTTTGGATAAAAGACGAAATGTATGAACATCTTACAATGTAAGATGTAATGTACAAATGTAAGAACCCGTCCAGAGGACCTGTCTCAACCTTGTTAAATATTTTCTCCTTTGCCACAAAAAAAATAAATAAATAAAAAATGCAGAATGCTATTTGTTCTAACTTCATTCAACATTTTATATGTTTCAAGCATTTATCATTTAGGTGTTTTAGCTCCAGATATTCACAAATACATTCTTCCAATCTAGAACAAGTTGTTGTTTTTTTTTTTTTGTTTTTTTTTTTACAAATTTTTTGAAGAATTATTTTGACTGGTAAAACTGACATTAGGGATACCCCGTATACTAAAAATTTATTTAAGATATCAGTAATTAAAAATAATGACTAGAATCATAAACATAAATATTATTAGTATCTAAAGCATTTTGTATATCTGTCATAAAAACTTGATTGGATGCAATGTTAACATGAAACATAAAATTAAATTATTAGTAGTAACAACTACACATTTATTAGAAAGTATTTTTTTCTATTCTTTCCAGTGTTTGTTTTAGATAGACATGAGCTACTTGAGGATATCTGGAGCTCAAAGCCTAATTAATACACATTAATGAGTTTTTCCAGAAAACAAAACATAGAGGAAGATATTCCTTCTCAATTTATGTTTTTTTTAATTAACTAAAACGTTTTCGAATGTTGATATTGACAGTAAACACTCAGTACTGTATAGTCATTATTTTTTTAAATGTCCATTTAAATTTTAAGAATTAAAATTAATTTTGTTTCAAGTTCTGTTGTGGTGACCTTCAGAAATACAGTTTCTAGTATGATTACTTTTCTTTTAAATTCTGATTCATTATAACATTTTGACTAGGAGGAAATGCTAAAAAAAACAAAAACAAAAAAAAAAAAACTAAGATTTCAACGCGTGTCGTTTTATTACGGTTTACAACGGCTTGCCATACAACTGTTGCTAACTAACAGAGCTAGCTAGCGTACGATTTAAAAATACAAATGATGCTCTCACCGTTTTGAAATTGCAACGGAAGTAATTGCCGCCGTCTTTTACATTATCTATTCTAGTAAATGTTCTGTTTTATCGGCTGAATGGCGTTTCATTTACGTCCTGCACAGCTTCCGACTGCGTAAACGTTTGCCTGATTAACACCCTCCACCAGCAGGGGGCGATATACTCAGATACGAGCAAAGAAAATCGACCACAGGAAGTGCTTGTTTAGGAAATGACATCGTTGTCGTTCTTCGTTCGTTTGTTGAAGTCTCGAACTCTCAAAACGGGGTTTGAATGTTGAAAAGAACAGTCAGCGAAGCTCTCTCTAACTCCGCGTGTTCTTCACGGATACTGGATTTCGAAAACGAGCTCCAGGTTCGTCTCTCAACTGAGTGAGTTTCGTCCTCGTGAGCGTTAGCCTTCGAAGCTAACTCGAAGCTAGTTAGAAGGCGAGCGTTCGCTGCATTTCCCCGGTAAATACAACAACTGTAAAAGACTGTGACTTTATTTCAGTGAGCACAACAAATAATGGGTTCCTCCAAGAAACGCAAGGAAAAGAGCCGCGACAAGGAAGCAGAGGAGCGCCGTCGCGAGCACAAGAAACATCGGCACAAGGAACGCGAGAGGGACAGAGTCGCCTCGGATCGAGATGGAGCTCGAGACAAAAGAAAACGCTCCAGGTCCAGGGAAAAAAGCAGACGAGAGACTCGCAGCAAAGGCGAGAGAAGCAGCGGGGAGCCTCGCATCAAGAGAGAGCGAGTTGACCCTGGACATGAGGAAAGCAGCGCCCTGGTGCAGCCCCAGAGTGCCAGCGGGGACGCGTCTCTCAGCATCGAGGAGACAAACAAACTCAGGGCCAAGCTGGGTCTCAAGCCTCTGGACCTAAACGAGGACAAGAAAGAGCTAGGTACCAAAGAGGAGCCGATGGTGGCAGAAACCATCAACCCCGTCATCATTCAGCAGCAGAAAGAGATGAGGGAGAAGCTTGCCGCCATGAAAGAAAAACGCCTTCTCAATCAGAAACTGGGCAAAGTCAAAACTCTTGCTGAGGAGGACTGGTTGGACAGCACAACCGCCTGGATCGAAAGAAGCAGAAAGCTTGAAAAAGAAAAAGAGATGGCAGATAAACGAGCCAAACTCCTGGAAGAGATGGATGAAGAGTTTGGCGTCAGCAGCCTGGTGGAAAAAGAGTTCGCTCAGAGTAAACTGGATTCTTATTCTTCTCGAGATCTCAAAGGCCTCAAAGTACAGCACAAAGTCGAGTCCTTTAAGGAGGGCCGCGTTACTATCCTGACCCTTCAAGACAAAGGTGTTCTTGAAGAGGAGGAAGACGTGCTGGTAAACGTGGAAATGATCGACAAGGAAAAAGCTGAAAAGAATGTGGAGCTAAAAAAGAAGAAGCCCGACTACAAGCCCTACGAAGAAGAGGAGAGCGTTGACGACATGGTTACGTTCAAGTCCCGCTCTGTGCTGTCGAAGTACGACGAAGAAATTGAAGGTGAAAAGAAAAAGAGCTTCAGGTTGAGCTCGTGGGGCTTTGCTGATGGAGAGCGAGAGCGAGAACTCCAGGCCATGAAAGAAACGCTACGAAACCAGGCCCAGTCTCTGGAAATGCCCACTCTGTCTATTGCTTCAGAGTATTACACCCCTCAGGAGATGGTTGGCTTTAAAAAGACAAAACGCCGCGTGAAGAAGATAAGGAAGAAGGAGAAGCAGCCAACAGTTGCAGACGAGCTCCTTGATGACACTCGCAGCACTGACTTTGGCTCCAGGACACGTGGTCGTGGCCACAGACAGGTGGATGAAGATGCCAACGGAGGAGAAAATGAGTGGGAGGAGAACAGATGGCCACATGAAATCCCACAAATGTCTGATGACATAAGGATGGCAGAGATGGACATGAGTGATGAAGATTTTGAACCGCCTGAATCCACTGTGATTGAGGAAGACGAGGCAGAGCAGGAGCTGCAGAAACAGCTGGAAAAGCAGAGGAAGCTCAGACAAAAGCAGCTTCTCAAAGACTCCGGGGAGAAGGTGGCACAACAGATTAGGGCGTTTGGTAAAGGTGACCCTGACAACGAGCACGAAAAGAAAAACAACATCGTCTTCAACGCCACCTCAGAGTTCTGCAGAACTCTGGGCGACATTCCAACTTATGGACTGTCTGGCAACAGGGAGGACCAAGAAGATATTATGGACTTTGAACAGGAAGAAGAGAAAGACGATGCTGGAAATTCAGACTCTGAAACGGACGAGAATATTGGCTGGAGCACAGTCAATCTGGACGAGGAGCAGGAACCGGCTGATTACTCCACGGCCTCTGCCACCATTTTAGATGAAGAGCCCATCGTCAACTCGGGCCTCGCAGCTGCATTGCTGCTGTGCAAAAACAAAGGCCTCCTGGACACTCAAATGCAGAAGGTAGCTCGTGTTAAAGCGACAAAGGGCTCTCTGCCAAATGACAACTACTGCATCGAGGACAAGATGGGCTTTGATGACAAGTACAGTCGCCGGGAGGAGTACAGAGGCTTCACACAGGAGTTCAAGGACAAGGATGGCTACAAGCCTGACGTCAAGATCGAGTACGTGGATGAGTCTGGGCGGAAACTGACCCCAAAAGAGGCTTTCAGACAGCTGTCGCATCGATTCCACGGAAAAGGGTCTGGAAAGATGAAGACTGAAAAGAGGATGAAAAAGCTGGAGGAAGAGGCATTGCTGAAGAAGATGAGCAGCAGTGACACTCCTCTGGGGACGGTGGCTTTGCTTCAAGAGAAGCAGAAATCTCAGAAAACACCGTACATTGTGCTCAGTGGGAGTGGGAAGAGTATGAATGCAAACACCATCACTAAATAAATACAGAGGAATAATATGTTTTCTATGTAGTATAGAAACAAACATGCATATACATCTATCTTAGGGGAATTGGTAGTTTCTTGTTGGTTTGATTTAAGAATTTGTCAATAAAATTTGTGCAGGCGTGAAACCAGTTGTCCTGTGAATTAAAAAAGTAAACAATTACAAATGAGTTGTTTTTAAGGTGATTTATGAGCTTTACTTGTTGATGTCAGTGGTATAAATTTCACTTTGGAAAGAACGCTTTAAATTAGATTTAAAAAAAAAACAAGGCTCCTATAACTACATTGTTAGAATTTAAATAAAATTTAGTAAAGTATTAAACATCAATGTTAGAATGTTTTTCAAAATTGGTATAAAGATTAAAAAAACAACTTTGTTTTATGTAATGTGTGTTATATGTTGCTAATTTGGATGGTAATTCTGTACTTTTTGTTTAACTATTAATATCAGTGCGATAAGGTTGCATTTCCTTATTTGGACTGAAAATAGAAAATAAAGCGTTTGAAGTCAACCTTGAGTTTCAAGAGTTTGAAGGCAACACAATATGTTTACATCACATCTTTTTTTATTTTTAAGTTTGATTTATTTATCCTTTAGTTCTGAATAAACATATTTCATTTGATTTATTTTATTTTATTTTTTTTTACTATTTATTGGTTTTGTGGTCCTTTTAAATGTAGTCACTTTTAAAATTAAATTACCAGGTACCGGTACAGTTTTGTCTTAGAATAGCACAAACTATGGTCTTTACCATCTATACAGTATTTGTAAAGGGCTACAAAATGGAGCATGCAGCTCAGCTGATGCAAAAATAGGAATTAAAAAATAGGCTAAAAATGAGCTAGTCTATAAACAGTGCAAAGGCTATTTAAAATAAATATGCACAACCATAATTATAAGTGCTGACGTGATCAAAAAAGTACACATAATGTTTGGATAGCAACAGCTTAAATACCTGGATTATGTAATTTTGCATGAATAAAAATAGAAAATTTCCTGTTTCAAGCTGGAATACTTTTCTGCAAGGCTGCTTTTTTTATTAGGCAGCAAGTTTTTTGGGGCCTGGATAAAAACAGCTGCAACTCCTGGGAGAAAATAGCTTTGCTTGAACTGATCGTAATTTCAATAAACAACTCTTATTCGAATTTATTAGCATTTAAAATTTGCTAAATTTAACAACTTCATAATTATTGAGAGACAGCAAGCTCAATTTGTGGCACTGGCCTTGCTGTAATTATGCATCCAGTCATCTGCGGAACTATGTTTGGACGCTGAGGTTGGTCGGACCCCTATTCTGATGCACAACCTGTAGCATTAGCAAGGCAGCTAGCACTAAAGGTCTACCGTCAGCCCGTCGCTTCGACCAGCAGGAAATGCTCGGTGACAGGTAAGTGGAGCTTCTCCCAGCCTAAAATATTACATGATCGGTGTAAGGACAGAAAGCTGTACCGGTGATAACGTTAACAGAAGCGGACGTGTGAGCTTGTTTTCCGGCTTCCTGTCATCGCGAAGCTCGCTGTGAGCTTAGTGAACAGTTTAAGTAGCTTTGATGTTTGGAGCTGGCATCTGTTTCCTCGGTGTAACTTATCCCACCACACAGTATAAGTATCCAGCCGGTATTCGCTTTACACATGTAATGTCTAAGCAAGTAACTCCTGGTTTTGTTTACTACCATGTTTTCTCTGTGAAATAGTTTTTTTAAGTGATTCTTGGCTAACGGGTGTTCCTGTTTGTGTCGTACGGTTATGTTAAACTCAGATAAACTACAGTGGCCATAAAATACATCTTAAAACAGCTCTACGTTAGTAATGTCACGTGAAGAAGGACTCAGTTGGCTTCACAATATGTCGATAAAATAGCAGCAGTTTCAGTGTTTGACACTTTTCTAAATATTTCTTGTTAATGGGTTCAATCTCATCTAAAACTGAAAAAAAAAATCCTAATGCAGTTTTGTTGAGTCACTAATGGATAAACAACTTCTGTCTTCCCTTTGAAATGGTGTTGATTTGCATGGCAGATACTGTATATTTTATGTGCTAAACCACTAAATAGTTCACTAAACTTTGATGATGTTCTGTCAACCCCAGGGTTTAACATCTGTTAAGGCTGTTGAGATGTCGGAGCCCAAGCCCCCCACTCCTCCTGCCCCTGGTGACACATACAAAGGTTGGCTCTTTAAATGGACTAATTACATCAAGGGTTACCAGAGGCGATGGTTTGTTCTCAGCAATGGATTGCTGTCTTACTACAGGTAAACTACTGTACAAGTATCCTACTGAAGCTATGATGTTGTATAGGCAGTTTTTTTTATTTTTTATTTTTATCTTTGGTCTTTTTTTTTATCTTTATAGTCTTTATCGTATGTTTGTGATAAATTGTATTTCAAACAGTCGTGGCTGTAAGACATTCAGTTCAACCAACCAATAGATAATAACAAATTTGATTATTTGAGATAACATATCAAAAAGGTTAGGTTAAAATTTCAATTCCTGTTTTTTTTATTTATTTTTAAATGTAACTTCTTTTGCTATTTTTATAATGGCATGTTGCATCTTGTATATTTTGCCACATAAAATGTCGGTTTTTAAAACTTCATATTTTTCCAACTGGCTTTTTTCCCCGTCTACCGTCAGAACGCAGGCAGAGATGGGTCACACATGCAGAGGCACAATAAACTTGGCCACCGCCAACATTGCTGTGGAAGACTCATGCAACTTTGTCATTTCCAACGGCGGGGCGCAGACCTATCACCTGAAGGCCAGCTCTGAGGTCGAGCGCCAGCGATGGATCACTGCGCTGGAACTCGCCAAAGCAAAGGCGGTCCACATGCAGGCTGAATCTGGTGAGGCGGAAGAGTGTGTTTGGAAATTGGAGGGTTTATTATTGTCAATCACGGACAATACGGTGTTACTAAAACTGTCAGAAGCAAAAAGTTTATAATGTTTCAAGTTACTTATTCAGCCTGATATTTTTAACAGATGATTCTGGTGATGACTTCCCTGCAGACCCCCCTGTCTCGGGGCAGGGCGGAAGCTGTGGTAACTCTGAAATCCAATCCACATTGCGTACACTGAGCAACAAGGTGGAGGACCTTTCCACCTGCAACGATCTTATTGTCAAACATGGGTCTGCCCTCCAAAGGTACTGGCACTTCGAGGAATATTATCCAAGAGAGACAAAAACGCTGTTGGGAAGTATTTACTTCCTTATTTTTTATTTGTTTTTTGAGTTGCTTTGTTTTGCAAACACAGGTCTTTGTCAGAACTGGAAGGGCTGCGTGTTGGCGGTGGGGACATGGGGGAGAAGATCAGACAAGTCGCCGAGAGAGCAACGCTTTTTCGAATTACCTCTAACGCCATGATTAATGTACGGTCAATGTTGGTGGAGAGCGAAAAGCACATTATTGTGTTTTTTTTTTTTTTTTTTTTTTTTAAATATTTCGCTCTTGTGTTTATGTAGGCTTGTAGAGACTTTCTCTCCATGGCCCAGAGTCACGGTAAGCGCTGGCAAAAGGCCTTGCAGACTGAAAGAGAGCAGAGGATTCGTCTGGAGGACACCCTGGAACAGCTCGCCAAGCAGCACAACCATTTGGAAAGAGCTTTCAGAGGAGCCACGGTTCTCCCCCCTTCATTCAGTAATCTCACCTTAGTGAACAAAGGTAAGGCTCTTTACCAACCGTTTGTCTGCCATGTGTCCACCAATCAGATGTGAGCATCCAAGTCCTGTAAGGTATTTTTCTTCTGTCCGTCATTATTTAAGGTGGTGTTTCAGGAAAAGGGGATGCCAGCGATGAGGATGATGACAATGAGTTCTTCGATGCGATGGAAGACCCTGCAGAATTCATTACTGTTCCCGCTGATCCCAAATTTCATAGGTTGACATTAAGTTTTTTCATATCATCTTCTGTTTTTTATGTTTGTTGTTGTTTGTTTGTTTCAAACGTGATGGTGTCCTTTTTTTTCCTGTTAATTAGGAGATCTGGCAGCAATGTCAGTGGGATTAGCACTGAGGCTGGAATGGATGATCAGTCGGTAAATTTGTCCATGTTCATTTTAGGATTTTGTTTTTATTAAGGTCATGTTACCATTTATTGATGATTTTCTCCCCCCCATTAGCTCGATGAACTGTCTCTGACATCCAATTCAGAGTCTCCACAGTCTCTTGAGCTGGAGCCTGTTAGACAGAGACGAACTCGTATCCCAGACAAACCCAACTATTATCTCAATTTGTGGAGCATCATGAAGAACTGTATTGGAAAAGAGCTCTCAAAGATACCAATGCCTGTAAGAACACTGTCCCCATCCTGATACCCCCAGTTGTTGTTCTTTGTTTTTGTTTGCTTTAAATCAATTGATCAAACATCTTTCTGTTGTGTTTTTATTTTCAGGTAAATTTCAACGAGCCCCTGTCCATGCTGCAGCGACTGTCTGAAGATCTGGAGTACTATGAGCTCCTGGATAAGGCAGCAAAGTGTCACAGCTCTTTAGAGCAGATGTGTTACGTGGCAGCTTTCACAGTATCCTCCTACTCCACCACTGTGCACCGCACAGGGAAGCCATTCAATCCTCTGCTTGGAGAAACATTTGAGCTCGATCGCCTGAGGGAGTGCAGTTACCGCTCACTGTGCGAACAGGTATTCCAGGGGGAGGGGGTCGGCTCTTTTTACACAACTGTTTTTTACAGACTTTAGCTCCCTACACAGCATGACATCAGAGTTTTCACTGCCCACGAAGGAAAAAGTGCAGTAATGTGCTTGTGCATATTTTACTGTTAGCAAAATATCTCAAAAGCCACTGGACAGTTAGAGCTGATTTAAAATATCCTCTACATCTAAGACACGGTTCAGTCAAACTTGAGTGTTATCAGCTGAGAGCCATTCCCAACAGGATTAACTGATCTCACAAGATTTCTTTTTCAAACTTTGCATTTTACTATTGAAGTCAACTCTGTCTGTTAGCAAAATATTTCACAAACCACCGCACACATTTCATTGAAATCAGTAGCAATCACTGAATGTACATGTACGGCTGATTCAATGTAGAGTCAATCCAATTCAACATGGACTTTACAACCAGCAGACCTTAACAGCCGTTAAATGGCTGAAATGTTCTTTAGAACTTTGTGCAGCCAAAGTGCACTAAACGTGACATCAAAAGGAAAACGTTCAGCTACACCTTCGGCTGCTGTGCCAGGAGCTCAAACATGTGGTGCCATGTGATGGTGGCTGACCACCTTCTTCTGGCTCTTTATTTTATTTGTCTCTCACTGATAGTGACTCAGAACAACCTGAAGAAACATCACGTTCTTCCCTGCTGCCTGTGTTAGCCATTGTAGCCATGCGCTCCTCTCATCACTCCTTGTTACTGCGTATGCACCGTTTTAGTGACATCTGTGACCGTTTATCTCAACAACTGTTCATCTCAGTGGCTTAAATTATTTTTTACAATATGTTAATATTATCTGTACATGAATGCATTCATATTTATTATGGAAATTTGATGTCACAGGTACTTCAGCTCAGATGATACTCTCGTAATCACATTAAAAATCCATATATTGAGTGTTCCACCTTTTTGCTTCTTCTCAGGTGAGTCACCACCCACCTGCTGCAGCACACCATGCCTTCTCTGACAAGGGCTGGACCCTTAGACAAGAGATTACATTGGCCAGCAAGTTCAGAGGGAAGTATCTTTCTATTATGCCCCTGGGTAAGTATGCACGTGTGTGCTGAGAGACTGATACAGAGAAGGTTCTGCTGCTGTTCAAGTAGTGATTGTTGCTTCAAGTCTGCTTGTGGCCAGTACACATTGTTTTAAAGTTAAAGTAGTTCCTGTGCAGAATATGAGAGAAGCTTCGGATGAGTCCGTGTCAGTGTTGTTGTTCTTTTTGTCACCAGGCTCTATCCAGTGTATGTTCGATAAAAGCAACAATCACTACTCCTGGAAAAAAGTTACCACAACCGTCCACAACATTATTGTTGGGAAGTTGTGGATTGATCAGGTAAAGCTGGTGCATGTTAATAAAAACTAAAATCCTCTTTCAGCCTAATATAATAAATAACGTAGACACATTTAGACGATTTTTTAAAATTTGCATTAGCATCTATCCCATATATGATTTATAGTTTAGGTTTAATAACCTTTTTTATGCTCTGTCCCAGTCGGGTGAAATAGATGTGGTGAACCACAAAACTGGAGATCGTTGCCACCTCAAGTTTGCTCCCTACAGCTACTTCTCCAGAGATGTACCACGAAAGGTAGTCGTCCAAGTTTGGATTGATCAGTTGCATGGCTCTGCCTTTTTGTGTTTTGATTTCAAAAGATTTACTAAAATGGAGTAGTTTGGTAATATGTAAAATTATCCATCCATTTTCTTCTGCTTATCCGGGGTCGGGTCACGGGGGTAGTAGTCTGGAGGCCCAGACTTCCCTCTCCCCAGTCACTTGGAGCCGCTCCTCCATGGGAATCCCAAGGCGTTTCCAAGCCAGCCAAGATCCTGGGTCTTGTTCTGGGTCTCCTCCCGGTGGGACATGTCCAGAACACCTCACCAGGGAGGCGTCCAGGAGGCATCCTAACCAGATGCCCGAGCCACCTCAACTGGCTCCTCT
>JARVGV010000474.1:22934491-22945617 GCA_031762435.1 Hypsolebias longignatus
TATGTTCTATTACGAATAAAATATTGACATTTGCCATCTCCACATCATTGCATTCAGTTTTTATTCACAGTTTGTTTAGTGTCCCAACTTTTTTGGAATCCGGTTTGTAAACTAAAGTCAAACAGATGCACATCTTTACTTGAATCTGGTACTACAAATATCTTTGTTATTGTGTTAATAATGTTTAATTATAAAAAGTAAACCAGCAGAAACACGAGTCAAAAGGCTGCACGCTCTTTCTCTTTCTCCCGCTCTGTGGGGAGTTCTGACAAACTGATCATATCAGTGTTGATCGCCTGTGAGCCTGATTAAACAACAAACAGGTTTATTACTGGTGGAATATTGATGACGCACAGCAGCTTTGAAGTTAGTTTGAAAAATAGTTTACCACAAACAGGGTGGATAAGTCACTTAATTCATTACAGTATAGTAATTGACATGGAGACGTTCGACATGCGTCACCCAGCTGAGTTCTGCTCCGCCTTTTTTGCTTCTGCTCAAAGTTGACATCTGAGCAGGACGTGGATGTTTCACCTGTGATTTATGAACCGTTTGAGGAAGAACTGGTCTGTACAGCCATTTGATTGTAAATCAGAACTGGTTCTAAATTGTCCTACGTGGAACAGAAACATGTCAGTCATTCAGGGAACATCAAAAATGCTCAACATTTTTTATTTTATTTTGAAGCAGATAGATTTGGCAACTCAGAGATGGCATAATAATATTCATGTTGAATAGGGTTTGTCATTTTTGTTTTTAATTTTGTTTCAACATTTGCATATCACTCCTTTTCTTGCAAGGATCTAAATCTTGAAATGTAATTTGTTTGAATTACAATTTTCAGTGACGCATAGAAAGCACCTGAACTCAGCTGTCAGGTTTTAATTCTGAGGCTTGATTTGCAAAGCACCTGCAGGCTGATCATCATTTATGAAATCAGGGTTCGATGGAGGACACTGGTTGCATTTACTGCTATGGAAACCTTGTAAGTGGATCCCCGATAGGTAATTTAACACTCAGGTGTTAGCTTTGTGTTCTCCGTGCTTAGAAAAAGAACAAATAAATATGTGTTTTACTTTGATGACGTGTCAACAACTGCCACAGCACTGCAGCTGATGAGGAAGTTCTTACACTCGCATGACTTAACAGATGATCCGAAGAACATTGCATGGCCGCCCTGTGTTTTTGTATGTTCCTCTTGAATGTTTGATGTAAACAGCTTAGAGTTACAGTGAGTGTGTTCACACCTTTGGCTACTTTGTATAGGATGTCATCATGTGCACTGCTTTGTGGCTATTATGAGCTTTGAATAATCTAGTAGGCCTTTTTTATTTTTATTTTTTTAAGGAAAGACAAAAAGTTGGAAAATAAAGAGAGCATTCATAAAACGTTTGCCATGCCCATTAAGGTATTTATATCTGTGAGGCTGATTATGTCAGGTGCTTGTCAGGTGCTTGACTTGAGATTATAGGGGCTTGGTGGTTGCAGTAATTTGAGCTACTTTATAAATCTATGCAAAGCTCTTGTGGCCTTTTCTTTACTGTACAACAATTTTATTATTGCACAACTTTAGTGACTGATTGAACAACTGGTGGCAAGTTTCTGCTACTAAAACACCAAATCTTGTATTTGTCTGGGAGGACCTTGAGCATGGTATGATGCTTACCGGTACACAGTATATTGTGCCGTCAGTGTTTTTAAAAACCTGTCTAGCAGGTTTGAAAAAGCCCACGAGGTCCAATAAGCGTTCATTATTGAGACCTACTGCATGTGAGGGAGGCAGACATTGGTAGTCTAATTTAAAACGTATGTTTGTGTTGAACAAATTTAGAAAGAAAAAGTTGCTACTGTGATCATGTTTTCTATTTGGTGGTGCAGTTAGAGCTGCTGCCTCTGAGCAAGAAGGTCACTTGATTCAAATCCTGATCGGGGACCTTTCTGGCTGGAGTTTGCATGTTCTCTCCGCGCATGTGTGGGTTTCCTCCGGGTACTCCGGTTTTCTCCCACAGACCAAAGACATGCATGTTAGACTGATTGGTGACTCTAAATTGTATCTAGGTGTGTGTGAGAGAGTGAATGGTAGTTTGTCTTGTTTGTCTATGTGTCCCTGTGATGGACTGGAGACCTGTCCAATGTGTCCCCCATCTCTCTAGAAGCTAACAAATGGGTGGATGGACTGATGGTTGCCATTCCCGTTTTTGTTGTAATTGCACTGAATTTGTTAGATTTGTTGTTGTTTTTTTTTTTTTTTTTTTTTTTTTTTTTTTTTTTTTAAACAATGAACCTGTGCCATCTTGGGTTTTTTCCCCTTGTCTTTTTGTTGGTTTGTAGTAATAAGTTGAGCGTCTTTAACCTCTAAAATTTGGACTTTTTTTGAACATAACTGGGGAAATTACATTGTGGGTGATTTGTGGCTATTCTAAATGAACCTTGTGTTTTAAAAAGTCATGATGATGGTGTAACAACAAGCGTGCATGTTGTCATATGAAAGCGGCACCGTAAGTTTTCATGAGGTGTCACAAGACTTGTTTGTTCAAGTTCAACGTGTTTTTGCATAATTTGAACTCTCCAGCTTAATTTTTAATGCAGATTCTTTAATTCTCATTTTAGTCATTGTGACTTACAGGTGTTACTGATTCATTTTTGTTTGTTTTAATTTCTTGTGAGTACTTTTTTGTGGTTTTTGTCACTTTACATAACTTGACAAATTTCTGCCATTGTTCGTGGTTTTTTTTTTTTTTTTAAGGCATGAACCAGCGAAATGGCACAGATGTTGATGCGGCCAATGTGTTTAAAGTGTTTTCAAAGCTGGGGTACAAAGCGAAGGTTTACAACGACCAGACAGTTAAACAGATGAAGATGATTTTAAGTGCAGGTGAGTACGATGCAAAACAATCCAGAACTAGGGCTGCACCGATTTTCCACTTCCGACACCGACATCTGAGGTTTAGTATGGGCCTATACAGATACAATACCATCTGATACAGAAAAACAGTGTTGAATTAACTTAAAACATTTGCTTTTTTAAAAGCAGACATAAATGTACTGAATTACAAATTTATTGAAAACTCTGCACCAGTGCATCACTTAAACGCACCAATAACTTCACAAGCTTGGCCAAACATGTAAAAACAACACAACTTTAATTTGTTCAGTCAGTGCAATTATAACTTCCAGTGTAAAACAAATCATAATGAAGATACCAAAACTGACAAAAACAATAGGTTGACAATAGGCCTGTTGCAATAAACAATAAATCAATTAATCGCATGATGATTGAAAATTATCTACCTAATTTTCATTTAACGGCTTTATTGTTTCTTCATGTCTCTTTCTTTCTGCTGAAGACACTGGATGACAAAAGGCTCAACTCCAGTGCTCTTCACTGACCCCTCCTTTCTCTTTTCTCTGTAAAATCCATTTAACCGTCCAAAATCGCGTTTTTGGATCATTAATAACAGCTAAGCTGAGAAGCTAAGCTATGAGTTAAGCTAACAGGCCGACCTCGGGGAATAAACGTCCGTCTTGTTGAACTCCAAAATTCACAGTTGAAATCCGTTGTTTTTTCCTGCAAAAAGATGAGAACTTGTTTACTGATTTTATTTTTAATTTTATTAAAAGCTTTGTGTGAAAAATGCTATGAAAAAGAGCTCAAACCACCGAGCGTCTGCCATGTCATCATGTCAGCCCATGTTACATCAAAGGACCTTCCTCCTATTTTTCTTAAAGATCAACTATCCATCCTTTGATTCCAACAGTTTTACACTGCCTTCAGGTGGTCAAAAAAAGATACTACACTCCAAGCAAATCAACATTTCTTCTAAAATTTGACAAATAATTATTGTTAAATTTCAAACAATATTATCATTTATCTCAATAATTTCAGAGACAATTAATCACCCAACAAAATTTGTTATCGTGACAGGCCTTGACAACGTTGGTCAAACATGAAAAAATAAACTTCAACAAACCTTTCAAATGGTTCAGGAATTCTAAATATAATGTAAAATAAATGATAAAGGAACTGAAATAAACGGGGGAAAAAAAACAATAACTTTGCTAGAAAACAAACAGCAATCAGCTCCTATCCTAATGGATGTCACATTGTCACCGATACCTGATCAATAATTTTTTTTTAGATATCGGTACTGATACTAATATCGGATCAGTGCATCTTTATCCAGAACGTAATTGCATGTTCTGTAAATGCAGAAAATGTATTGAAGACTGCTTTTGGAAACTCTCCACCAAAAGCAGCACCATGTTTTTGTATGTTCTGATGGATTTATTTATTTATTTATTTATTTTTAAAGCGTCTCAGGAAGATCATCGCGACTCTGCCTCGTTTGTCTGTGTTCTGTTGAGTCACGGAGACGAAGGTGTGTTTTACGGCACCGATAGCTCAATCGAGCTCAACCAGCTAACGTCTCTTTTCCGAGGCGATCGCTGTAAATCACTGGTGGGAAAGCCTAAATTATTCTTTATTCAGGTATGGAGTTTTATTTTAATGCTTCACCTGCTGTAGCTTGCTGTGCTAAAGTAGCCAACCTCTTAAAAAATATACTTGGTCTATTTGTGTGCACAATGTGTAGGCTTGCAGAGGCACTGAACTAGATGGAGGTGTGGAAGCTGATGGCTCAGAGGAGACCACTAGGATTCCTGTGGAGGCAGACTTTCTGTATGCCTACTCCACCGCCCCAGGTGCCCAACCATATA
The DNA here is from genome assembly GCA_031762435.1 of Hypsolebias longignatus. Lineage (NCBI taxonomy): Eukaryota > Metazoa > Chordata > Actinopteri > Cyprinodontiformes > Rivulidae > Hypsolebias > Hypsolebias longignatus. The sequence goes on from JARVGV010000474.1 coordinate 22,939,208, forward strand.
AATATATTTTCATATACTAATCATTTAATTGTCTTAATTCAGTCCTAATCCCGTCACTTCTGCATGTGCAGGTTATTACTCTTGGAGGAATACGATGTCCGGCTCCTGGTTTATCCAGTCCTTGTGTGACGCCCTCAGCAAATATGGGCAACAGTTGGAGCTGCAGCACATCATGACACGAGTCAACCACAAGGTGGCGGTGGAGTTCGAGTCCGTCTCCTATTCACCAGGTTTTCATGCAAAGAAGCAGATTCCTTGCATTGTGTCCATGTTGACCAAAGAGATGTATTTTTTCCCTTGATATCATCTGAGCTTGACTAAACGAAGGTTTGTGGTGGGGCTGTGGTATACTTTAAGTCTTTCTACCTGTAGCTCTGTTGGAAAAAAAAAAAAAAGTTTCTTGGGAGCAATTGCGATGCAATATTTGTAGTTTAATTTCACTTACTTGCCGTTATTAGTGTCTCACTATATGGAGTTTGTTTTTACAAGAGTTTGTATTCATCTTTTATATCACAGCGGCACAGTTCTCTGCACATATAACCTTATAAAGGTTATATGAAAGGAAAAAAAAGTGTCTAAATTTACAGGATAGTCAGATGTACTTTTGCTGTTTATACTATACACATTTCAGGGAATGTTCTTGGAACCACTTGATAGGAAACTAGACTCATCTGTTATATGTATCACGAAGCCATCTTTAGCTTTAACTTTCTTTAAATGACTGTTCATTGTAGGTGGAGTGTATTAGTTTATAGTTCATTTTGAAAGAATCATGCAGGTCTTTTTGTTTTTATCTATACTTTTATCTCTACACTTCTGATTTACACTTGATAAGTTTTGCAACATAAATATTTATTTATTGATTTGGTGATAAGCCTGAATAATGAAAACGGAAGCTTAGTAAATGGTGTATAGTAAGGTCAGGAGCTTCCTGAGAGCTGTGATGGGATCTGTGGGCTTATAAAACCCAGAAACTGGTTTGAGAGTCTCTTGTGTATTTTCTGTTAGCTTGAGAGTTTATACCTTAACTAAACTTTACATGTTTTTTTTTATATATTTTTTTTAAGTGAATAAGCAGCCAGGTTGATGTTAGAGGGGAAAAAAAAAAAAAAAAAGCTACCATTGTTCAGTCACTTTTCTTTACTCCAAGAGAAACAAAAAGTGCTCTAAAGCTGAAATGAGGTGATTCTGTTATTTCAAATGATGTAACTTGAAAAATGTACGGTAATCAGTTTTACTGATTTTGTTTTATTTTTTTCTTTAGCCATTTTCTATTTAATGGGATAAAGTTTTTTTCCGTTTGATTCTACAGTAACTTTTGCTAAACAACTTTTTTGATTGTTTATTATATATATTGATGTACCTTTTTGAAAACACATAATTTATTTTCAAATGAGTAAAAATTGGTGAAATTTTGAGTTTAGTTTCTGTATCTTTTAATTTGTAAAGAAAAAATGGATCACAATATGTGGAAAACTACCATCTAGTATTTGTATCAGATTCTGTAGTTCAGTCATTTGATAAATCAATTTTTATACATTTCCCATTGATGAAGCATAATATTGTCTTTAACCCGTGTCATTTGTTTAAAATTGGTCTCTTTTATTTTTACTGTTTTTTTATACAGCAAACTATTCATGCTAATCAATAGTTGTTAATTATTAAAGCAAAGCAACCCAACATTAAAGAACATGCACCAGTTTGCTGTGGACAATGCCAGCTTTTTTGTAACCTCACAGTGTCATAAGCAGCTATTTTGTTAGCTTAGTGGCTTTTTTTTTTTTTTTTTCCTTTTCTTCTTCTTCTGAAAAATAAAAATTACCTCTGGACTTTGTTGCGTTTTTATGGCTTCATTGAATGGTCCAAAATGCTGCAGCCTCATTTTTTAAAGTGAGCACATTTCTCCAGTTCTGGCCTTCCTGCACTGGCTCCCGATTTTCTTTCAAATTCATTTTAAAATCTTGTATGTTTTTAAATCTCTGAACAGTTCTGACCCCTCTTATCTCACTGATCTGCTGCAGCCATATGTCCCACAGCGCTCTCTGAGGTCAGCAGACCAGATGCTTTCATTGGTTCCAGGCACTTGTTTTAAGCTCAGAGGTGACTGGGCTTTCTCTGTTGCAGGTCCAAAACTGTGGAATGAGTTACCACTTCTATCTCACCGTTTTTAAGTCTCATTTAAAAACTTACTTTTATTCTGCCTTTTGATACAGTGAGTTGATTTAACGTCACTGTGTTTTCGTTATTTTAGTCATTTAGTTCTCATCTTTACGTCTGTGGATCTACTATATGCATTTTATCATGTATTTGCTTGTTTGTTTCTGCTGTACAGCACTTTGTTTGGCCTTGTTGCTGTTTTTAAGTGCTTTATAAATAAAGTGTTTTGATATGGCTTAAAATGGTGTCAGACTCAGAGGGCTTTTGAAGACTCTTGATAAAATGATGCCAAATTGAGATCATAAAGTTTTAAAAGCGTCTTTTATAGCAGTGTTTTCCAAACTTTTCAGTCCCTAATAACGGGGAAGACTTGTGACTATTTTGACAGATTTTTATGCTATTAGGCCAATCAACAAGACCAAAGTCACGAAAAATCAAACTTTTTATTCATTCACAACACGTTCTACTTTGTAACAACCAAAAACAAGTGGCAAAGATGGTTTATTAGCACTTATTTTTTAAAGTTTATTTCTGGAAATGGAGTGGTGGCACATGGATTACAGACGAGCCTGTGATAGGTCACCAGTTTGATTCCCCGGACCAACATCAAAATGTGTGTGGGAAAGGTGAAACGCCCACATCTGCCTCCACCCTCATTTGCCCCACTCTGGGCCCTTGAGCAAGACCTTAACCCCATCTGCTCCCCAGGTACCCTAGATAGCAGCTCTGCTCCACACAGTGGGCTGTGGTAGCTCTGTGGTCTGCAGTTGTGTCAGGAAGGACATCGGTGTAAAAACAATTGCCAAGTCTTCATGTGAGTTATGCAGTTCGCTTTGGTGATCTCTGTAGAAGGGAGCAGCCGAAAGAAGAATATATAACCTACTGTATATTGTATATATATTTCTGGAAATAATTTCAAGACATCAAAATTGGGATTGTTGTTTGTTCTAGCAAATCTAATGTTCTCCAACAGTGAAAGATCTAAATTTGTACTTTTTTAAGAGTGCAAACGGATTGCTACAGATTTAATATAACTGGAGGGAACAGCATACGCCACCAACACTATAGTGGAGGTGGTGTGCTGCTGACCTCAACTTGGGATGTCGTGGGTCAGTGGGCAGAATACAGGGGTGTCAAACCCACTTACAAAAGGGGGCCAAAATTAAAACCTTTTTCAAACTAAGGGCCGGTTTCAGAATCTACATTAACTCAAGTTGGATACTCAACATATTTTCTTGGTTGCAGGTTCTTCAACAAGAGTTTGATTGGTCTCATTTGACATTCTCTGTTGCACTTTTGACATCATAATCAAAGATTACTGAAAAAATTAATGTGACCAAAAGTATTTTACATTTAAAAGAACATCTTGGGGGCCAGAAAAGATGTCAATGAGGGCCACATTTGGCCCCCGGGCCTTGAGTTTGATACATATGCCTTAAATAGGGTGGAGCTAAAAACCATTGTTTTGACACCAAATAGTCTTTGGTCAAAATATCTTTCCAATCACTTTATTGAACTATCAGCAATGCTAAAAACAAATGTTGCAGAAAAAAAACTACAATATACCTGTATATCAAGAATACATAACATAAGTAAATTGAAATAGTGTTTAACCTCCTAGGACCTGGCATCCACATATGCAAGAGTCTGGGTCTTAGGAGGTGAAAGGCAAACGCTTGTATATAAAGAATACTGCCAGGTTGTATCAGGACCAAAGCCTTGTTTTTCCAGATGTTCCCTGCTGGATACTGAGCCTGAGAATGATTCCTTAGGTCTGTTTATTTGAGCTGACATGACTCCCTGTCAGAGTCAGCGATTCTTTATTGTCATTCGCACCACATGTGGTACATACGGTGGAACCAAATGATGTACATAGGGTCCCAGTTACAACCAACAATAAAATTACTGCTTGGCACTTTTACCATACCATGCCATTTTATTTATAGAGCACTTAAAACAGCAACAAGGCCAACCAAAGTGCTGTACAAACAAACAAAAACAGGCAACACATAAGCAACATACAAATTGAAATAAAATCAGAATACAGTATAGACAAAAACAATTGCAGATAAATATAACGACTAACCTGTGTGAAGCAAACAGGTTCAAACACAGATCATCTGGTGTGGAAAGCTACGGAATAGTAGTGGGTTTTTAAATGGATGAATTAATTTTCTTAATGCAACAAAGTTAGTCATGGAGTTCCTCAGAGTTCAGTGCTTGGACCACTACTCTTTATATGTTTCCATTAGGCAAAGTTACTAAACAGCATGGGATACATTTTCATTGTTATGCTGATGATACTCAGTTATATTTGCACATGAAACCCAGTGAATCCAATCAGTTACTTAGACTACAACCATGTCTGAAAGACATAAAAACCTGGATGACCCTTAATTTTCTGTTTTTAAAATCAGACAACACAGATTGTGTTTTTTGGAGCTGAGCATCTTAGGAATAAAATTTCTAAGTCTTTCAATTTGTCTGGATGTCATTAATTTGGCCTCCAATTCTAAAGTTAAAAGCCTTGGTGTTATTTTTGATCAGGACATGTCTTTTAACACCCACATTAAAACTTTACTAGAACTTCCTTCCCCCACCTGCGTAATATCGCTAAAATTAGAAACATATTGTCTAAAAATGATGCAGAAAAACTGCTCCATACATTTATGATCATGTAATTTGACCTGACACAAAGAAAAATTTCCTCTTGGTCATCGGTCCACAAGAAGGATTCGGTTCTTGCTTATATTTTCTATCGTTGTCTTTTTCTTGTGTTTGCCCTTGGGAAGATAGACAGTGCAATATACACACTCTATGGTTCCTAACTACCATGTCTTATACGAATGCTTCACACCTTGTTTCCTGGTTCTGATGTATCATTAGTGTTACTGTGCCACACACAGGCCTGGTATAGAAATTACCACATTTTCTGCCTCGTGGATGAATACATTTGTATAAATGGTGCTGTAAAACAAGGTTGGTGTTATAAATGAAAAATAAAAAGATTGTTTAGGAAACAGAAACATTTTGGTGTGGACAAGGTCAAACGCCTCTGTTGTGGCTGCAAGGAGACCCCCGTGAGCCTCTCTAAAGAAGCAACAAGATGGTGGGCTGCAGCTGAGGGAGCAGGTTTAGATATCAAGCCCTGCAAAGAAGGTACAGCTTTTCCAGTTTGATGAATTGCTGGCATGCCCTTGAGCAGAGCAGTGATACGCACACATAATAGCAAGAGTAGCCAGTGGAAAAGCTAAAGGCTATTTAGTCCCAGCCATTAACACTAATCAAAAACCACTTTACCTGATAAGAACTACAGGGGTCGTCTTCCGGCTACTGGCACCCACATCCCTCTTTGCTAATATTGACCGAGCTTAAACAAGGTGCCACTAGTAGAGCCTATGAAGGTGATGAAGAGATACAGGTGAGAGTGCTAATTTGTAGCAAATCGAAACGGGGTCCATTCTTTTGCTGACCTGAGCAATTAGTCTACGGCAGACTGAAACAGACCCTGACCCAAAACTGGCTTAATAACGACATGGATACACATGCGCCATGCGGACGAGCACTAAAACATTTATGCGTGGCACATTCAGACTCAAGACGAGAAAATACAATGTAGACTGACTCACATTCTCCCTAAGTCACACACACACACACAGTCCCATACAGTATGGATCAGACATTGACCAGCTCTCATGAAAGATGCAGTTATGCAGATGAACTAGGGGTGACTGAATAAAGGCCAAATGGGGGAGGTGGGGGGCAGCTGAATGCTTTCCCCCCACTGCTGAACAGGCAGGTCTTCCAGGCAGCAGAAACCTCCTGGTGTCACAGAGTCACCAAAATACAATATTGCATGGTAATGACTTTGTCTGAAAATATTTTAAAAGACGTGTTTTTGTAAATGAGAGGCACTCAGAGATTCTAACCTTCACCAAACATATGACCTGTGTCACTTGAAAAAGACTGAACAAAATCCTGAAATGTGGTTCTTTAGCCTGCTCTCCATCCTTTTTCTAAACTTAATAGAATGTAGCTTTGGATATTTGTTTTTGATTTTATATTAATACTGACAAAATGAGAAAATAATGAGAATATCTAACTATTGTCATAACGATAAAGAAGCTATCATTAACTTATTGCACATTGTTTTTCTTATGTTAACATTTACTGGTATTCTACCTGATTTGTCTGTTAACAAAATCTCACAAACTACTTCAGATTTTAATGAAACTGGGGGTCGGGGGTTGGGG
>JARVGV010000474.1:23044863-23058008 GCA_031762435.1 Hypsolebias longignatus
AACGAAGTCCAGATGACATGATTCAACCTTTTTTGTTGTTATATACCTGGATGACTGAGAAAACAAACTTTGTGACAACTTGTTCTAGTCAACTAAACAATGTCCGAAAACCGTCACCATCTGAATACTGCCCAGAATTTAGTTTTTACATGAATGTGTGCCAAGTGAACTGTTAGCTGACGTCTTGCAGGCATGTTCTGCCTTCAGGCCCAGGCCTCCCTTGCAAAAGAAATTTATGATCTTAAAGGAATTTGCCTGGTTAAACAAAGGTTAATAAATCTTGCCAAATTTATCTCATCAGGTTTTAATAGACATGCTAATAAGCATTTTCCTAAAGTTAAAAATAGAGTTTTCCCATTTTGACTTGTAATTCTACATTGTTGCAGCCACTCCAAGTGAATGAAAACCCTTGAAGATAAAATAAATTTCAAGATGATGGATGAAAAATGAAGCAAAATTCAAACAATAAGCTAAAGAGAGAACACTAGTTGAAAGCTAAAATAAAAAACAAACAGAACAAAACACTAGCTAAAAGCTAGATGTAACATAAAGCTAGCTACACATTAAAGTAGCAAAATGCTAGCTAAAAACTAAAAACAGCAAAAGGTTAGTAAACAAAACAAACAAACAAAAAACTTAAAGCTAGAAGTAGCAAAAGTCTAGCGGAATTTTAAAGAAGCAGAATTGTAGCTAAAGCTAATAGTTACCAAAAGCTGACTATAAGCTAAATAGTACAAAGAGCTAGCAGCAAAACAGTAGCAAATAAAAATGGCAAAAGGCTAGGTAAAAGCTAAATGTAGAAAAGGCTTAGCCAAAAGGTAAAAAAGCAAATCTGTCGCTAAAAACTAAAAGTTGCACAAGAAAGCAAAAATAGAGCAAGTATGTTAAAACAAATTTCCATTAGGACAAAGTTTTTGAAGCAATTCAAGAATAAGGTATTTATGAGGAAAACATTTATAAACAAAGATAATATTGTATGTATGTATGTATGTATGTATGTATGTATGTATGTATGTATGTATGTATGTATGTATGTATGTATGTATGTATTGTTGACATAACCATCTTTTCTGTTGAGAAACATCAATCCAAGCGAATTGCGATTTATTTATTTTTTCTTTCTAAACATTTAAATAGACAGGACGTTAGCGCTGTTACCGTGAGAAGGTGTTTCTGGCATAGTGCATGATGCTGTCAAAATCATACGGCTCCCCGAGGGAATTCACTTCTCCTGGCTCCATCTTCAGGAAGTTGTACTCCTGGCCTGAACATCACGCAAAGACTCAGATTTAGCATTGCTTCAACAAACTGTGGCAATTCACCGTGTTTCCAAGCTTTAACTCTTCACAGTCTCAGCAAACAGGAATGGTGTTTTAAATAATTTACTCTGAACACGCATTCATTTAGGGGCACAGATTAAAAAGGTAAATGTAGAATGTAGTTTTTTTATTATTTTATTTTTTATTGATATGTTCTAAATAAAACGCGGCCTCATCTTTCACACACTGCTGGCTGACTTGATGTAACACCTGTCAGGCTGCGTGGCGTTACAGAGTTAGAGTTAAGGAAAAGTGACAGTAGACCATAGAAACAGTAAAGGTGACTTCACAGTCATTAAAAGACTCTTTCACATTCACTGAAACCTATAAATGAGTGAGAAGTCCCACATCACACACACACACACACACACACAGAGTCTGAGACCCAGGTGGCTCCTGGGTAATGAGTTTCACCTGGCTGGATGTTATCCCGGATTATGGTCACATGATCATCACGGTCGGGTCGTGTGTGTTCATGCCAGAAGCCTATAACGTGGCCCAGTTCATGAACTACAATGCCAAACTTGTCACAGTTCTTCCCTATGGAGATGGCCTGGGGTCCGTTGCCACGACGACCGACATAGGAACAACACCTACAAAGGATTTATAGGACGTTCATAACAGGGAGATAAGCATAGGATATTTACAACAGCTTTTACAGTTTGTGCATGTGTCTTTTCATCAATGAACAAACACACACGCGCACACACACATGCACTCAGTCTTTCCAGCATCTCCTGCACTATGCTGCTACAGAGCTAGTATCATTTACATCAGTGCTGATATTCAAGCACTTTTATAACATAAAAAAGCTGTGACCATTCTTTTTTTTTCTTTTCATATTATTTTTACTTAACACAGACAAAGACAAGCACACAAAAATTAATTTTCTTTTCTGGTTACTAGAGACTTTGGTGCCAGGCTAACAAATCTGATTAAAGTTATCCAGTGAGCTGATTGCACGGTGAGGATCAGGAGTCAGTGGAGCAGTGTACTTTTCCTGCACACCAACATTGTGCACACTACACTATACATGTTGTGCATAAATTCCTGTATTTTTACACTTTTAACAAAAGTTTCATTCATACACATTGCATATTCACGATATGCCAGACTGGACACACAACAACTAGCGTCATTAATAACAAGCATTTTTTTTTTTAAATAAAAACCTAAATGGCTCAAAGCACTTTTTTCTCATTATGTGATTATTTAATAGAGACTCTGATTTTTCCTTTTATTTATTCATTTAGTTTTGCAAGTGCAAACAGTAGCAGCATCTATCTAAAAATATAAAAAGTTTAAAAAAAAAAAAGAAAATGAGATTCTAGTTGCTTAAAGGTGGCAGCAGTCCACTTTGGCTTTTGACCCTGTTCAGATGAACTTAAGTATAGGTCAGAATTAAACTTCATTCAAGGAGCTATGTAAGATGTGTTTTATAACTTTTTGACAAAACCCAGCTTATTAGAAGCTTAAGCGTCACATTAATGTTCACCTGCTTGTCATTGAGTTGTGCTTAGAGGGAGTGTGAACAGCTTAAAAGCCACACAGATACGTCTAAGCCAACATGGGAACATCAGAGAACAGAAGTTATTGTATTCACATTATAGTTGTTTGGATCGTTGTTGATTTAAATGTTACACATTTTCCTCACCATCTTCAATATAAAAAAATAAATAAATAAATAAAAACAGCTTTATGCATGGTGCTCCCTCTCTTAATTCAAAAAAGCTTTTTCACTGGGTAGAGGGGAGTATAGTCTGTTTCATACCAGGACTTTGTGATAAATGTGTTGAAATATGTCAGATAGGTTACAATACACAAAACCTATTGAGTTTGTGAAGTGGTGTCTCGTTGTTTACTACATTAAAGAGCGAGTTCTTCCTCATTTCGGTAAAGGGTGACAAATAAGTTGATGTAAAACTAAAATAAGATTACCATATTTTTCAGATTATAAGGCACACTCAAACTCCTTTAGTTTTCTCAAAAATCAACAGTGTGCCTTATGTATTAATTCTGGTTGTGCTTACTGACCTCAAACTGATTTTATGTGGTACACGGCGCTCAAAGATCTGTCAAACTGAACCTGTTTCACTTAATCGCCTTATGATCCTGTGCACCTTATGTATGGAAACAGACCTGTTCGTTGATATTGCACCTTATAATCCGGTGCGCCTTATAGTCCAAAAAAATATGGTACGTTACATTTGTATCAGTAATATAAGATGCTTAAGATGAAAGGACAACAATGTTTTTGCCCTTGTCTGTGTGTTTATGTATCTGTGCATACTAAATTACCATACTAAAATAATTTCTAGAACATGTGTCAAACTCAAGGCCCGGGGGTCAAATGTGGCCCTCGTTGACATCTTATCTGTCCCCCAAGATGATATGTTAAATGTTAAATACTGTACTTTATTAACTTGAATTGGTTTTTCAGTCATCTTTGATTATGATGTCCAAAGCGCAACAGAGAACGTCAAATGAGGCCAGTCAAACTCTTTTTGAGGAACCTGCAAACACGAAAAGATGTTGAGTATCTTGACTTGCGTTAAAGTAGATTCTGAAACTGGCCCTTAGTTTGAAAAAGGTTTTAATTTTCACCCCCTTTTATACGTGAGTTTGACACCCCTGATCTAGAATCTAATGGTTATTAGATGTTTATCTACATCTGATAAACTTTCAGTTGACCCCATTCAAGATGGTTTCTACTACTACCGAACTTAAACACATGGAAATGGCTATAAATATGTTGGTTTTGCAGATACTGAGCTGAAATTTGATGTGGTAGTAGCTGAGACTCACAACTTTGTGACATCTCGAAACCACGCACCATTTTCAGTCCTCAGAAAATCACCAACATTGTATGTCTAATTATTAGATTAAATAACAAATAATCATAACCTGAAGCAGAAAAGTGTTTTTGTTGCAAAATAATTTTGGTCATGTTATCACTGCAACTCTACAACTTCAACAGCTCCAACGGTACAAAACTGCTTATCCTTTTTTTTTAAAACCATCTGCACAGTCTTGGTATAAAGGAATAAACTCAAATGTCCTGATCTTGGTCCTTCGAAAGCTTTACGGCTTGTATCAACCAGCGAGTGAAGTGTCACCGCTGTACAAATACACTTTGACCCCACCGTGCTGCCACTCGACAGAACAATGCTCCTCTGCGGAGTGCGAACAAAAGAACTGCACGAACATACAAACACTTAAACTGAGCAGCGTGATTGGTGGGACGGGGAAACAGGAGCAGGACAGGAAGGAAAGCAAAGCCATTGTTGAGTGACCGTATCGTCTCTCACTGTGACAAGGCCACTGGTGAATTCTAGGCACACACACACACACATAATCACAACACTCCAAGATATACAAAGAAATCCTTCACACTCACCCGCAGGGTCTGTAGGTGAAGACAATGTAACTTTCTTCGTCTGTCTTTTCGATGAAAGTTACACAAGTTTGTTTCTCCCAGTGACGCATGGCCTGCTTGAACATGGCCCTCTGACTACCTGAAACACACACACATTTCTCACATCCTACCTTTACACACTCAAACTTGGCATGTATCTGACTGCAGAGTGGTGAAGGGAAGTGATCCTGTGGAGTTGCTTACCAGTAAAGTTTCCTCCGATGACGTAGGGAATGACTCCCCCAGGCCAGATTCTTTCAAACCGGGATGTGGCTGCTCGAGGAACACGACTCTTCACAGCCTTACCAGCTTTCCCGGTTTGGCTCTTTGAACTGGTCGCTCCTTTGCTTTCATTCTTGGGGACAAAGTCTAAGAAAAAAAAAAAGAGAGAAGAATAAACAAATACTCACACATTCAGATTAAATCAAATAAAGATAAACTGCAGATTACATCAGCTCATAAATATTCCCAAATATTGTTTGACAAGGCAATTTGCTGATACAGGTACATTTAATCATTCTTAGGAACCAAAACCTTGCTCAAAATGCTAAACATGAGCATCAAAGAAGATCCATCCATCCATTATCCTTCACATGTTCTGAAGTCGGGTCGCAGGGGCAGCAGTTTGAGCAGGGAGGCCCAGACATGTCTGTCCACAGCCACCTCTTCTAGCTCTTCTGGGAGGATTCCAATGAAAGACATAGTCTCTCCAGCATCTTCTGGGTCTTTCCCAGGGTCTCCTCCCAGTCAGACATGCCTGAAGCACCTCTCTAGAGAGGCACCTGGGGGCATCCTTACCAGATGCCAGAACCACCTCAACTGTCTCCTCTCAATGTTCTACTCCAAGTCTCTCCCAGATAACAGAACTTATCATCCTGTCTCTAAGGGAGAGTCCAGCTACCCTCCAGAGGAAACTCATTTCAACCACCTGTATCTGCAATTCATGTTCTTTCTGTCACAACCCAGAGCTCATGGCCATAGGTGAGGGTACGTATACCGACAAATAAACAGAGAGCATTGCCTTACAGCTCAGCTCCCCCTTCACCACAATGAACCAGCGCAATGTCCACAATACTGCATATGCCATATCAATCCATCTGTCTCACACAGATCTCCCCTCACTTGTGAACAATACATCAACACACTTGCACTTGTCCACTTGAGGCAGAACCTCACCCTTGACCTGAAGAGCAATCCACTCTTTTCTGACTGAGGACCGTGGTCTCAGATTTGGAGGTGCTGATTCTCATCCCAGCTGCTTCACTCTCGGCTGCGAAACGCTCCAGTGAGAGCTGAAGATCATGGCACAATGATGCCAACAGGACCAAATCATCTGCAAAGAGCAGAGATGGAATTCTGAGGCCACCGAACTGGAAACCCTCTGCCCCCTGGCAGCACCGAGAAATTCTGTCCATAAAAGTTGTGAACAGAATCGTGACAATGGGCAGCACTGGAGGAGTCCAACTCCCACATTGAAGGGGTCAGTCTTACTGCCGGCAATGTGAACCAAACTCTCGCACCGCTTGTATAGGGACTGAATAGCCCGTAACAACGGGCCCCCAATCCCCTACTCATGGAGCACCCCACCACCACCACCACAGTGTACCCAGAGGAATACAGTCAAAAGTCTTATCCAAGTCCCCAAAACACATGTAGACTGGATGGGCAAACTCCCATGACCCCTTGAGGACCCTAGTGAGGGTAAAGAGCTAGTCCAGTGTTCCACGGCCAGGACGGAACTCACATTGTTCCTCCTGGATCTGAAGTTCGACCAACAATTGGACTTGCATCTCCAGTCAAAGAAGATCAAGACTATAAAAAGTCTACGGGAATAAATTTGTTAGATAATTACAATAAAATCACTAAGCTCAGACAAAAAAAGTCAGAGAATGGTTGTTTAAACAAAAACATCTAAACAAGGAATAACTTTCAGATTGCTTACCAAAGCCAAACCTGCGTATTCTTTCCAGCAGGAGGTCCAATGATCCTCTCTTTACTGTTTCATGTTCTCTCATGCCACCTGATACAAAAATAGATTACATTTAAACAAAACAGAAAAATATCCCCTTGAAACCTACAAATCTACAAAAGCTGCAGGGAAAATGTAAAGGGGAAAAATATAACTTAACAAAATCAAAGTATTACTGAGTTTCTTTCTGTCCACTTACCTGAAGTGTGTCCTTGTGGGGAGTGTTGATGCAGGTTTATGTGTTTTGTAAGGTCTATCGTTCTGTCGATGTGGAACATTTGCAAGTCCTCCTCATCTAAAGCGATGTCGCCCCAAAAAACAGCTAAAAAAAAAAAATAAATAAACTATTACGGTCAAATCATTCCAACAATCACTACTTAATATCAGGAGCAATGTCATCGTTTTCATGGAATAAAAATCATTATTACAATAAAAATTCCAAGAGTATTGACCTTAAACCTGTGAAACGTCAATGGGAAACAGTTGAATCACTGCACATTTGATAAAAAACAGGAAGTTTTGGAAAATACTTTGATGGTTGTTAAACAATACACTGGTTCATCAGAGCCTACTGGGTGGCCAGCAGTAAGTTAATAGACAGCACTTGTGTTCGGTCTAATCCCTCCTTCAACCTGCATGTAGCTGCCAGTGTGAGGGTTTAAATGGAGAAACAAGAACATAGTTGATTTAATTAAATAAAGTTAAACCTAATAGGATTGTTCAGGCTCAGATTTGTAAGTTTTGATCCAGATTGACCAACTAACATTTTCCATTGCGCTATAAATTTTAGTTTAAATTTTATACTTTTCAAAATATTAAACTTTATGTACTAATATTCAATGAAATATGGTGCATTAAAATATCTTCAATTTTGTTATCTTGGAGATGTATTTCAGTCTTCTTGTACAAATTTAAACATTTATGTAAGATTTCGCTACCTTTGTCTTTTAACCAACCTTTTGATACTTTTAGCTTTAGCCTGCAATAAGCCAGCCTTTTGCTACTTTTCCTTTTTAGTCAGCTTTTTGTTGCTTTTTCGTTTTTAACTAACCTTTTAATGCATTAGGCTAGCCTTTTGTTGTGTTTACATTTTCATCAGTGTTTTGGTGCTTTTTAGCTTTTAGCTGCCATTTTGCTACTTTTAGCTTTTAGATTACCGTAACTTTTGCTGGTTTTAGCTCATGCTTTGCTACTTTTACCTTCAAGCTACTGTTATGCTTCTTTTACTTTTTTTTCTTTTTGCTTCTTTTAAAAATTTTTTTTTTAGCATTTTATTTTAAATTTTAATAACCAAATTTTAGCTTTTCAACCAATTATTTACCAAGCAAAGTCCTTCAGATTATCTCCACACAGACAGAGCCATACAGTATAGTGGCCTTACAGTGGTTTGACAGTAAGACTTTAGTCTTTGGCATAAAATTACAGTCCCAACGACATCTTCCCTATATGTTTTTTAACCATCAAGAATACAATCGATCCTCTCGTTGATTCTTTCCACAACAAGCCTTCTATCTGGACTGACAGTCAAAGTTCAAACAATAATGTTCATAATTCATAATGTTTCCATTCTTAATGGGTTTTTGTTTGTTTGTTTGTTTGTTTGTTTTTTGTCTTTCTTCCAATAGAAAGTACATCTGGACCTGTCATTCTGCGTTTGTTTCTCCTTCCTGTCTCTCAAATCCCAGCTGGTCAAAGCAGAAGGCCTCTCATCCTGAACCTGGTTCTGCTGGAGGTTACTTCCTTTAAAAAGGAGTTTTTCCTTTCCACTGTTGTCGATGTGCTTGCTCAGGATCAGAGACTGTGATGAAGTGAAGACGCAACACAATCTGCTGGCTTTCTCAGATAAATAACTTTTATTAAGCCTTTTTATGTATGTAAATGTTTCTGTTCAGTGCCCTGAGACAACTTCTGATGCAACATGGCGCTATATAAATAAACTGAACTGAAGAATAAACTGAATACCAATTGTAAATGCAGTCATTCACTTTTTCACAGTTCACACAAATATGTATATTAGAGAGCAGCAACAGCTTTGTTACATGAAAAATGTTACAAACAAAAGGCTACCGTTGCCTAAATTCAAAGAAAAATGATCTAAAAATCTAAAATATTGCTTGTTTTTGTTACCAGTGCAAAACTATGATGCAGTGTAGGGAAATTTTAAAATTGACACTTCATCGTGTCACATTGATCATTTCAGTTTCTTGTTCCAAGAGTTTCATTAATCCTAGATTAATGATACGGTCGACGTACAGTTGTGATCACTTTTGACACATGATCCAACAAGTGACGTATAATACTCCTATAAACCATTTATTAATGAGAGCCCAGCTTCAGAAGACTGAAACAGCACAAGTTACTTTTTTTAAGCTGTGTCCACTTTCAATCCACCTCCATCAATTATCCATCTTTAAAATAAGACCAAACCTAAAACATATATTTTGTTTTGAGTGATCCCAGCATAGAAAAACAAACATCTGAAATAAACACAGCTGCATATATCATAATAAATTTAAAGGGATTTATTGCAAATTATTTGAAAAAAATATTGCATTAATGCAATTCTTGTATGTGGGTCCACACTCAGCAAACACACTCATTTTGATGAACCTATACCAGAAAACCCCACAGGAGCTTCAGTTACAAAACTGATCTACATTGGGCTGGCTGTCGTCTGTGTAGATAAACAAATATAGTGGTGCTTGAAAGTTTGTGAACCCTTTAAAATGTTCTATATTTCTACATAAATATGACATAAACATCATCAGATTTTTGCAAAAAGTCCTAAAAGTAGATTAAGAGAGCCCAGTTAAAAAAATGAGACAAAAATACTGAAAGCAAAGGTTCACATACTTTTACCACTAACAAACATGAAATATTGGATAATTTTTCTCAATAAATAAATGACCAAATATAATATTTTTGTCTCATTTGTTCAACTGACTTCTCTTTATCGACCTTTAGGACTTGTGTGAAAATCTGATGATGTTTTAATTCATATTTATGCAGAAAGTTAGAAATTTATAAAGGGTTCACAAACTTTCAAGCGCCACTGTAAGTTTACCTTTTCACCAATTTTCTGTTACTTCAACTTTGAGTAAACAAGTGTGCACGATTGCTCGTCAAAAATATGAACCAAAATGTTACATAGAGCCTACTCTATAGCTCCATGTGTTTCAATGAAGAATAAAACATTGTAGTTCAGAAAGTCTGAAATCTTTTTTTTTTTTTTTTGCAGCAGTCATTTTTAACAAAAACCTTTTAAAATTACATCTGTTCCTGAATTCAGTTTCATTCTCAGAGGTCACACACATGCAAACACTGAGGGGGAGCAGGTCAGCAGCTTCAAGTTCCTCGGCGCTCACATCACTGAGGATCTGTCTTGGACTTTACATACAGACACTGTGGTCAAGAATGCCCGAGAGCCTGCTGACAGGCTGCATCACAGGATGGTATGGGAACTGCACCAGTCAGAAAGCTCTACAGAAGGTGGTGCAAACAGCAGAGGACATCACTGGTCGCAGTCTCCACACCATCCAGGACATCTACCACAGCCGGTGTCTGTGTAAAGCATGCAGCATCATTAAGAACCTCACCCACTCAACACAAGGACTCTTCCATCTACTACCCTCAGGCAGACGATGCAGGAGTCTGCCATCACGCACAAAAAGACTAAAGGACAGTTATTATCCACAAGCTGTCACATTATTGAACTCTCGATAAATAACACTGAACAATTGACAATAACTTCGCACCAAGCAACATCTGTGACAACTAATATGTTTATTGCTGCTGCACTCCTTACCATCATGATTCAATTTATCTCAATGTTACCTGTGCAATAACCTGTCACACAACCTGTGTAGTTTATGTTATGTGCATTAGATATAATATGCATTTAAGATTATACTGTATATTATAAAATACTTATTCATACAAATTCATCCTACTTGCACCGTTATATTCTACATGTGGTAATTTACTATATTTCTTTTTGACCTTGTAAACATTATACTGTATTTCTTATCACTTTTGGTACTTTTTGCATCCTTATTGCATGCTTTAGTATTTCTTGTTTATTTGTTTTTAGCAAGTAGTATCAGTTCTTCTCATCCTGATCATTTCATTGCACTGTTGATCCTGTGTTAACCGTGTGACAAATAACATAACATGAGGTTATAGCTTACATGTATTTGTGTGTGTGTGTGTGTGTGAGTGTGTATCTATCACACACAGCATCAAACAAAGCAAATCTTTGTCTCTTGTTCATCCAGCAGCGTTGTCTCCATCTCTGCATCTCCACTGCAACATATCTCCAACCTTTAACAATGAACAACGGAGCGATAACCATCTCTAGATGAATATTTGAGCTGAGTTATTGCCCTCCGCAGGGATTCAAGACATTAATACTTTAACAATAACATGGGAGAGGGCTGTCACTTACAGCTAATCAGCACCGGAGCTAAAGGAAATGAGGGACAGGAGGTTATTGTGTTCAAGTCCCCTCTGTTGCTGGACGCAAAAGCAAAAACAAGGAACACTGATTTACCAACACTACGATGACAGAAACTGTGGAGCAGAACTGTTCATGGTAATGTGTGACATGATTTTATTTATTTTATTACGATTTTGTGTGATCTTGAACAAAGATTTGGTGTAAAATAGCTTTCATACAATGCAATTATATAATAAACTGCTAATAATGTCTTCTAAAAAATTGGACAGTTAAAAGCAAAACAAAAATGCTGACTCAAAATTAAATAAATTTAAACTAAGCGGACATTCTCTAACTCAAAAAACAGTAATCTACTGTTGCCAAATTAAGAAATAGGACATGAACTTGTATTAACTGTACTGCCACAACTGGATGAAGTGGTGAACAGATTCGTCCAATACTGAATACAAATTGTGTCTTACAACAAAAAGTTTATTACCTTCTCTTCTCATATTACTTGAGATGATTTTATAGGTTGCAATCAAGTAAACACGTAAAAAAGAAAAAGATGTCTTATATAAAATGTAAGTTTATTTGATGCTGTGGAGGTTGATGTGGGTGTGACTGCCATATAAAGTTGCAGTGTTTTAAACTTGTTTAAACTTGTTTCTGTCCCCAAATTAAACCCCCGGGAGCACACTCTCATTTAAAGTGTCTGGTCAACGAGATGCCACGGTGAGCTTTAAGAAATACTCAAACAAAAGCTTTAAACAGAAAATTAAGCAGCACAGTTTACTATCATTTTGTGCCTGCATTGGAAAATGGACTCTTCTTCTTTGTGTTGCAGAATATTTGCGACAGCAGGAAACATTGCACATTGCACTTGTTTCATTTTATTTTATTTCAGATGTTACAGAACAACAAAGGAAACCAAAATGGCTAAAAGTTTTCCAGGAAAAAGGAGCTGACACAAGCAGAGTGGGAGGACGATGGAGTGCAGCGTGACAGTAAGTTTGGCTCATTGATTGGGGTCTTGTTACTATAAAAAGCTCAAAGTCGAGCCAGGAGCAGGAGGTGAGGAGGAGTTAGGACAGCAAGGCTGCATGAGGAATGGTTATTGATCTACCAACACCAGGACGTCTCACAAGACCTGCATCGTGCTGACCAAGGTCTTACTGTTTGCCCTTCAGCAGGGGCATCACACACACACACATTACAGCATGCAGCTACTAAATTTCACATGAATAATTCACCAAACGAAAATATTGTAAAGTAGAACCCTCTGATTGTGTTTTTATACTGTATTACTTTTATTTTTTTTTACAAAGTACATGTTCAGAACATATTCGTATGAGGGGAAATATGTGTATTATTCTGCTCAAATTTTCTAACAATGTGACCATAAAAATTGTAAAGCAACACTTTTTAACAGAAGCACAATTCCTGGTCATACTTCTGTAAGAACGTCTGCACAACCTCTAGGGTGCATGCAGAGAAAAACAATGTTGCAATTCTTCTTAATTTCCACGATACACAACTATACTATCTGATAATAGCAAACGTAATATCTAACAATGCATGTAAATATTAGTCTGTTCATTAAAGTAATAGTTCAGATCTTTTGAAGTACAATAGTTGAATAAGTTTTAATGGTTAATATCTCACCTGCTGTAGATAACTCCACATTATCATTTTAGAAAACTAGAGTGTAATACTGACTTCACTGATGAGCTAAAAGCTATTCTTAAACTGTTTTACTATTTTTACACTATTTATTTATGCATTTATTTATAGATTATTTGTGTATTTATTTATTTATTTACACCTCCAGATGCAGGAAGAGAGCCACCTGCATCATGAAGGACCCCACTCATCCAGCACACTCACTTTTTGACCCGCTCCCCTCAGGCAGAACATTGAAGGGCATTAAGCGTAGACCCACTAGATCTTCTACCCTGAGGCTGTTAGACTCATGAATATCTAACCAGAATAATCACTGTGGAAGAC